>VXAL01015974.1:0-37560 GCA_013399475.1 Chauna torquata | reverse complement strand
TGTTTTCCAGCCTTTTCTTAAACAAAAGTGGCAGATGAAGGATCTGAAGTGTCTGTATTGATGATGTATTATATGCATTTTCTGAGGCAGTAGGGGGTCAAAAGAGAACTTTTGGGCAACTTCTGCCAAGAAGTCATCTGAAAAAAAAAAAAGTAATGAAAACATGCAGCTAAGCAAGCGTTAAAACTAACTTTGTTACCCTTGACTGCTCTATGAAGGAAACATCAGACAGGTTTTTATCTTTGCACCATTACCTTCCAGGAAACCTATGCTACATTTGCAGTCACCAGCCCCTAAAATCTTTAATAAGAGTAGGTGACATGTGATAGATTGACGAGTACTATTGCAATGGAAGCTCATGCAGTTTCAAGCCTGTATCCGCGCAGTACTAGCTGTATGACTGTGCTTTCAGGCTGACAGCATCAGTCTTACCTGACAATCTCTCTGTTAACTTCACTGCCAAATAACATTTCAAGTAATAACTTGAAGATAGTATATTCTCAGAGTGAAATGTTCACCTCTGAAGGGGCTTAAAGAACTAGTGATTTGGCCAAGAGCAACATTTAGATTCTGGGCATTTTCATTATAAGGATAGCGGCTGAGAGTAGAGGATCTGACAATCGTATTTACTTACAAGTGTGCTGCAATTTCATTGTTATAGTTCAGCCAGATACACTGCAGAGGTACCTGAAAAGGCTCAATTTGCATATTGAAAGGATACAATTTGCATGTTTATGAGGAGGTTTTTTATTGTAATGACATGGATAACATCTTAAGTCTTTATATTATCAAAAATAAAAAGGGAATGTGTCACAAGAGTATCTTGAGGAAGAAGAAAACTAGACAGAAAGAGGACATAAGTCTCAACAGAAAATAGCATAGAGAATCACACAGCACCATGTACACAATCTGTTGATCAATTTCTAATGCTCTAGTTCACCTGAATTAAAAAAAAAAAAAAAAAAAAGACATTGAGAAGAAATAAATGCTTGCCCCAACTAAAATGAAGGAATTAGAAGGCTACTAACATGGACAGCAACAACATTTATTTGAGCCCATAATTAACATAAGATATCAGTAGAATATAACCTAGTGCCCCGCAAAGTTTCATATTTTCCATCTCAGTAGCTTCTCTGGGTTAACTAATTAGCACAAAGGTCATTATTCTCATTTTTCCAGTATCAACAGAACATTAAAGCAGCACATCTCTGATTATGTTGGTAGATGAGGGATGCTGCAGTTGAGATGAAATTTCAGTTTCACGAGGGCCATGACTGAAGCCCATTAAATTTAGCAAGGGAATGAGCTAGTGTCTAATAAGTTTCTTTTGTAAAAGGAGAAAAAAGTAACCATCATGAAAACATGCAATCAAGAAGAAATGGAAATGGGGATGGCCTTTATACTTTTATCAAAGCTGCATCTGCAAAACTCCATAGCTTAATGGTATGAGTCAAAATGCCAGATGCTGAAACAATAAAATTCCTCTAGATGCAAATTGGCAGTACAGATAAGTGGGTGTGTTGTAGGGGGGTCTGTACGACCACACTGCTTTAGCCACCTAGCTTAACTGGGAATGTGCCATATTGGATAATGCTAGTAGGACAACTAAGTTCCCTTACTTTTTGCTTCCTTTAAATCTGTAATGGAGTTAGGACAAGTACTCAACAATGCAGAGGGTTGTGTGAGAATACTTGTGAATCTTTTTGTGAGGTTTCTGCTGAGTGCTTTCATTTCCATCAGAAATATGTGAGACAAGAACAATATTTTTCTAAAAAGATTTATAGCTTTGCTTTAGACTTTGGCAAGAATAAAGCAGTTCTGATATTAAAGAAAGTAAATAATGGTTTTTATGTCACGAGTTTTGGCTTGAATACTGCTGAAAGGCTAACATCATTCTTATTTTAACTAAATAATTTCTCCATGTCCTCTAAGTAATTGATTTCTAAGGCTGCAAGGCATCATTCTATTCACCTCATTTGATTTCCTGTTAACACCATATAATGCAGACTTTCAGTTCCAGGAATTATTGCATCAAACATAATTTTTGATTGAGCTGAAACATACCTCCCAAACTGACATTACACATAAACATGTAAGTTAAAGAATTCATATGAGGAAAACTGATGCTCCATATGAGATTCTGTTGCATAAAAATGGCTAAAGACAATTTCAGATTTGATTGAACTAGATAAAGCAGAAGTGAACAAAGTAGTGCGACCCTGTTCTTCTTGAGTTCTCTGTTGTTAGGAGGAGGGATGAGTGTCAGAAACATGTCAAGAAAGTTCTACAGATAATTTTGGGACAGAGATGCTGGATATACTGAGGGAGGTACTCTGCTGGATCAGTTACTCATGAACATGAAAAAGCTTCCTGGTGAAGTGATAGCCAGTGGTGGTCTTGGCTGCAGTGACCATGAGATGATAGAGCTGAAGAACCTGAGGAAAGGAAGGAAAGCAGCTATCAAAATAATGACCATGGACTACAAGAGAGTGAACTTTGGTTTGTTCGGGAAACTGATAGTCATGGGAGGCTGCTGTAGGGCTTAAAGGAGCCAAGGATTGCTGGTTGATCTTCAAGAACCAGCTCCCCAAAGCACAAGAACAGTCTATCCTGATGTGCAGGCAGTTGAGCAGAAGACCAGCCAGACTGAAAGGGTACCTCCTGGCTAAGCTGAGCAGGCAAGCAAGCATGACATGAGGAAAATCAAATTTCAGCTGCAGCTGAAACTAATGAAGGATGTGAAGCACAACCAGAAAGGTCCTGTTGATACTTTGGCAGCAGAAGGAAACAATATAAATTGAGGTCTAGTGCTGAATGGGGTGTGCGGCTTTACGAAGGACATGAAGAGGGTGGAGGTACTCAGTGTCTTATTTGCCTTGGTCTGTGCTGACAGTTAAGTCTTAGTCTTAGTCTGTGTTGGTAGCCATGGTGGAGGACTGAGCTACAGCAAACTGAACACGAACAAATCAGCAGAGCCAGACAGGCTGAAACCCAGGTGTTGTCAATGTTACTGTGAGGCCCATCTCTAATGTTTTTCAAAGCATTTGGCAATCAGGGGAGCTTTCCAAAGGCTGTCCACCTTCAGGAAGAGAGCAAGAAAGAGGACAGTAACGATAGGAGGGCCAGCCTCAACTCAGTCCCTGTGACTATTACAGGGACAATCTTCATGGAAGGTATTTCCAAGCAAATGAAGAACAGGAAGGTGTTTGGGAAGCAGTCAAGTTAGATTTTCCTAGTACAGATAATGTCTGACTGGCCTAGTTGCTTTCTGTGATGAAATAAATAGCTGCGTGGACTAGGGGAGAGTAGAGCAAGTCATTTATCTTGTCTTTCTAAGCCCCTTGAAATAGTGTCCCATAGTAACCTTGTAGCCAAATTACGGACTGGAGGGGTGGATGGGGTAGCTGCGTGAAAAGCTAGCTAGACTACTGGGCTCAAAGCATTACTGGTCAATGGTTCAAAGCCTAAGTGGTAGCCTGTGAAATATAGTATTCTTTGGGGTTGATATAAGGCTCAAAACTGTTTAGTATGTTCATCACCAGTCTGGACTATAGGAGGGAATGTACCCTCGACAAGTTCATGGATGACGTAAAATTGTGTAGAAGGGCTGGTGAGAACATCTGCCATTTGTAGAAACCTTGATAAGCTGGAGGAATGAGCTGACAAGAACCTTAAGAAGTCCAATAAAGATGGATGTAGAGTCCTGGATCTGGAGCAGAACAATTTCATGCAGCAATGCAGGCTGGGAGCTGACTAGTTAGAGGGACCCAAGGTTCTGGTGGACAGCAAGATGAACATGAGTCAGAACCATGCCTTTATGGCAATAAAGGCTAACCATGCTGGGCTATGGTGGCAAAAGCATGAACAGTAGGTCAAAGAAAGTGATTATTCCCTGCATTTCTCAGTGAGCGTGTCCAAGTACAGAAATGAATTGGCCAAAGAAGTTGTGGATTCTCTGTCCTTTGAGATTTTGAAAACTTGTTGGACAAATTCCTCAGAAACCTGATCTAACTTTGAAGTCAGACCTACTTGGAGAAGGAGTTTGGACTAGATGGCTTTCAGAGGTTTCTTCTGACATAAATTCTTCTCTGATTGTACAAAAAAGGAAATTGCGAAGTAACAGTCATATGTATTATTTGGCACAACACTGAAGTATGTGGGTTTTTTTGTTTGTTTGTTTTGTGAAAAATAGCTCTGTATATCATAAAGGGATTGGTTGCTGCTTCATTATGTTTAATAAGATTTTCAGCTGAGGACATAAGATGCTTTTTTTGGTGAATAAGCAATCTGATACCCTTAACGCAGTAACTTTGATATGAAACCCTTCAAAATTTGCTGACATAGTGACGAGAAAGAAGAATTTATTTTGCTGTTTCGGAGTGTTCAGAGAAGAGAAGCTGCATGGCTTAAAGCAAAGCACAAACAGGATCAGATTATTAATTATTTTGGAGTGAAAATGAACGTATAGTTAATGCCCAGAAACGTGCATACTTTCATAGTTGGTGTCAGTGTGATTATGCTGTCAGCTACTGTAGCAAAATAAAACTTCAAGTACATGTTGTCTTGTTTTCTTTCGTTTTTGATTGATTCTGCACATTAACTTTCTATCTCTGTCTTTGCATCAAGAAAACTTTGATTTCTTTTGGTTTGCTACTAATATGGAACAAAATAGAGAAAACAATCAAAGTGTCATTTTTATCCAGTTTCTGCTGAAACTTGCAGTTGTTTTTGAACAACTCCCATCACAGAGTTCTTTGGTTGCTATGATTTATTTCAGACCTGACATGCTCAAGTCATCCAAATACATTGGTGTCTCATTCCACAGGGGTAAGATGCTAATGCATCTCCTAATACTTGGATACTTTTTCTCCTGTTGAACTTGCATTGCTAAGACGCTGCAAGACTTTTGGAGTATCTAATGTAACCTTTCAACATAAGTGTTTAGACTGTACTGTCAGGCCGCAGTTTGAGCAAAATGATTTTTTAACATTCACTTTGAACATGAGATCTAAATCAAAGAGGCTCGATTTGCACAGGGTTCTACACACATAAATCTGGTAACTCTGTTTTATGGTGTAAGTACATTTAACTCTGTTAAATATAGATCAGGATGGAAAGCTGTTTCAAATCTGTTTTTGTAATTCTCTGCCTGATTGATTACAGCCCAAACATAGTGTAAGTATGTCTGTCCTTTGAATCATTTAAACTTCTAAATGCATGGATAAAAGGAGCAACAGCTGACCCTCAGCAACCTAATGGCACCTCTCTGGGGGATTGTTATGCATCCGGAAAAAAAATCAGCTTTTTCCAAATTGTTCTGAAGTGTGATAGAAATATCACAGTAATGGCTCATACGTGAGATATATTAGACATGAGCAAGAAGCCCCATTTTCTAATGTTTCACAGAAGGAAAGAAAGTAAACAGAAATTATCTTTGATGACATAATCAATGGGTGAAGGAAAATATAATAATTGTGGCTCTTTCCCTCTTTATACTTGATATTTATGTACCCCTTAATTACATTCTCATTTTTTAATTTCTATTTCTTTTTGTGAGAAATTCCTCAAAATGCTCCTTTGACTGGCAAATTTCAAATGCTAAAAAAAGCAAGTGGAGAAAATAGAGAATTATTGTCAAGCACAGTCCAAAAAGCTTATTCATTATTTGCTTGGAAGTACATCTTATTTTAAAATTTAATTTGGTCTGTTTTTTAAAATTTTGAAATCAATAAAAAAGAAAAGAACTGCTGCTATCAGTCTGCTAACTCTCTAGAACCCTCCTTCTTAATTCCTTCTTTTCTATTTAAGTTAGCATTCTGTTTCATCCCTTGTTTTTATATAGCATGTAGATGTTAAAATAGTATAATCCACTTAAAGATCTAAGTATACACTTGGTACCCTGTAGGTGTTTCTGTATGTGTGTGTATAAAGCATGGGTACACAGATGTGTAGGATGCTTAAAAATTCCATGCTAGAAAAACACACAGAGTTTTTAGTAGAACATATTCCAGCTTTGAAATTGCAATGGAAATAAGCCATGACATTATTCAGAGCTTTATGAACAGACCACTTTGTTATTCCTGCTCCTAACCTCCATTATTCCACCATGTAACTTCCCATATGGATGTACTAACTTAATTCAGATATAACTTTATGTTGTTCGAAGTTCAGCTAACACCTTTTGCACTTCTCAGCATCAGGCTGAAGAGGGAAATGGATAACTGCACGGTTTGCATATGTTCACATATCTTGTAAACAGGAATACATGCATAGGAAGGGCTGCAGACCCACTGGTCCCTCTTCACAAATCAAGACCTTTTGCAGGGCATGCAGATCAGTGTAGCATATTGTAAACAAGACAGAGTCTGAGGTGAAGCTGTGCGTTTGGATGGGATTTTTGAATACACTATTGCAGTGCATGTAGTTACACAGTGGAAGTGTGTATTTGATTGTGGACTGGGTAACTGCTAGTATGATGTTTGGATCCTAAAAAAGGCTTAACTGTTGAATTCCACAATTTGGCTGAATCTAGTCATCTAAATTGCACGCAATCAACCTTTGTTTGGCATTTACAATCCATTTTGTTGTTGTTGTTGGGAAAATCAGCTGGTATTTTTGCTTAGGGTTGAGAGTAGGGCTGAGCAAAAGATCCGCCTGGGTCCTTAGCAGTTCAAAATATCCTAATGGTCTTTGTCTGAGGCTAGAAAACAGAATTCTCTGTAAGCTTCGTTTACATTTTGCCCAAACTGTCCTTTTCAATTTTTAAAGTTTGTTATACTGTCTTAATGTAGTTCCCTCATTATTACTTTCCAGCAACTCATATACACTACATGCGTATAACTAGGGAGTTGCCATACAACTACATAGCTTTTCCATTTGGATGTGTATCTTACAGGCATTTTAGACATGTACTATTAATTCCGTCCAGATCTATCTTTTAGTTATCCCACACTAAGTAGGTGTGTTGCCATTTGGTTTTGAACTCACATGTTATAAACACTATAACTTGAGTGTCAAATCAAATAGACAGTATAATGAATAATCTTCAGTAAGACTAAAGGGCAAGCTTAAATGAAAAATAATGCAGTATAAAAGGAATGGAACTTGTCCTTCCTTAATTTCTACTGCTATTCCTTCTCATGCTTTGGCCTATAATACACCTACCTGTCTCCATGCTCTTTGCTTTTTAGAAGAAAAATATGAGAGGAGCAGGTTCTGCAATGGTACATGTAGTTCCAAATCTGACTGGTTGGAAGGTGGAACTGATGTTTTTGAAGAGAATTATGTAATGTGATTGCTTATAATAGCAGGAAATTCAGGAAATCCTTGTCACATGGTAGATGCCTCACCTTAAGCCTCACCTTAAAATATAGCAGCATTCACTACTTGTTTTCCAGGCTGTGGTGGTTTTACCCAGCTACACAGGCGACCTCCACCACAACCGCTCGCTCACTCCCCCTCCTCAAAGAAACAGGGGGAGAAAATATGATGGACCAGGGCTTAAGGGTTGAGATAAGGACAAGCAGATTACTCACTAATTATCGTCACGGGCAAAACAGACTCAACATAGGGAGATTAGTATAATTTATTACTATCACTAGCAAACTAGAGCAGTGAGAAACTAAAAGCAAACTAAAAACACCTTCTCCCCATCCACCCTCTTCTACCTCCTCCCCCCGAGCACTGCAGGGGAACGGGGAATGGGGGCTGCGATCAGCCCATATCGCTTCGTCTCTGCCGCTCCTTCATGGTCGCTCTCTGTTCCCCTGCTCCAACGTGGGGTCCCTCCCACGGGATGCCGTCCTTCCCGAACGGGTTCTGCGTGGGCTTCCCACAGGCTGCAGCTCTTCAAGAGCTGCTCCAATATGGGTCCGTACCACGGGGTCCATCCTTCAGGAGCAAACTGCTCCAGCATGGGTCCCCCACGGGTGGCAGCTCCCACCGGATCACCTGCTCCTGCGTGGGCTCCTCTCCACGGGCTACAGGTCCGGCCCGGAGCCTGCTCCTGCGGGGGCTCTCCATGGGCTGCAGCCTCCTTCAGGCCACATCTACCTGCTCCACCATGGGCTCCTCCACGGGCTGCAGCGTGGAGATCTGCTCCATGTGGTACCCCATGGGCTGCAGGGGGACAACCTGCTCCACCATGGTCCTCACCATAGGCCGCAGGGGAACTTCTGCTCCGGCGCCTGGAGCACCTCCTCCCCCTCCTTCTTCACTGACCTTGGTGTCTGCAGGGCTGTTCCTCACTCCTCTCACTCCCAGCTGCTGTTGCACAGCAGTTTTTTCCCCTTCTTAAATATGCTCTCACAGAGGCGCAAACAACATTGCTCATTGGTTCAGCTCTGGCCAGCGGTGCGTCCCTTTTGGAGCCGGCTGGAGCTGGCTCTTATCTGACATGGGGCAGCTTCTGGAATCTTCTCAAAGAAGCCACCCCTGTGGCCCCCCTGCTACCAAACCTTTACCACTTAAACCCAATACACAGGCAAGAACCTAGTGTTCCTATGTTAAGTGTATGATGCTGAGTTGTTCCCTGATGAGTAGGTGAAAGGTCCAGAAGGAGATCTGACCATCTCGCTTAGGGGCCAAAATTTTGGATTATAGGATCTCTCTTTGGAGACCTTTCAAGCAATCTCCTTATTTTAATTAACTTTATAGGAAACTTAGGAAGTTTCTATTTTTGGAAGACTGTTTTGGTAGAAATGATGTGTGGGCAAGCTAGGTTCATAAATTGGTCAGACTGGATTTCGTTCTAGGTGTACCTGTATTTAAAGGATGGTTTGATATTGCTCTATTCATTCCTGAATTTCACACTTTTCTCATTCACCTTTCTGGCCTTATTACATTCAAATTTTATTTTCTCAGCAGATCAAATGAATCTGAAATTCCCTGGATATGAGCTCTTTCTTCCTTTAGTGGCCCCAGATGTTCTAACATTTCAATAAAAGACCAGCCTTACAGCTGCTGGTAACAAACTCAAAGGTTTCAAGCAGAAGTTCAGGGCCTGAGTAGTCTTGTGGTGAGTTCTATAGGATCCAGCTGTTGCGCAGAATATTTAGTTAATATCCAAGTGCAGAAACAAATACAGCTGCATCAGTGTTTCAGCGGCTAAATTCCTCTTCGTGTGACTAGGCTTCCAACACTGGGCGAAGAGATGTCCAGCACAGAACAAGATCTGAGCAGGTACCACTTAAACCACCGAACATAAAAAAGTAAGCACAGGGGTGTTTTGTTGCTTTCTCAAGGGCCATAATCTTGTTCTCTGTCCATGACTGGAGCTTGTCTCCTTAGGGTAGGTGGCCACAGTGAGTCACACAGATACTTCAGTAGCACACATTGCTTGCTTTCATGAGAAAGAGTACAAGGGTGAAGGAATACCTGTTATGCAAGGTCCTAGTGGTTGGAATTCCCTTCTGCAGTGACTTAAAGTGATTTGTAGCTGTTGCTGCAGGCAGAGTGCTGTGATTGGATGCTGACTACCCTGAGTTTGTCATCCCCACTTAGAAGCTCTGCTACTGAAAAGGACCCAGGATCCCAGAAGCCAGACTGCTCAAGCTGAACCACGGCCATTTTGCTTGCACTATTTGTGCAGACAGGGACAGTCCTGACTTGTGCTTCCCATGGTAAGATCATGTCTGTAATCTCTAATGAATGATGTAGATGTGAATTAAGTGAAAAGGTGCTCAGACTAGACCAAACAGAGAAAGAAATACCAAAGGCAGGGCTACACATATTTAGGGAAAATCATGTTGTCTTTTGAAGGAAGTAAAAATTGAACATTGGATTTGGTATATAACGTTTGCATTGTTTTGCTACCGAAATCAAGCACATTTATGTTTTCACTTTAGTCCATAAATTTCTTTGACCTAAAAAGAATTAAACACCTTATTTCTGCTGCTTATTAGCTGTATTTTTGTGCTTACTTTCTTTCAGGTGCTTTGAAAAATATACTGGAAGTTTCAAAATTCTTTGTCCAATGACAGAATTATATCACAACTGTAACTCTCAAATCCAGACTGCGATACAGCTGTGGGCTGGGACAAGTCTAATTTAAACAAGAGGAATTCAAAGAAGAGCTTATCCTCTTTTCTTCTCTCTCCCTACCCGATCTTTTCAATGCTTGTTGAGTCCACTGCAGAAATGGTAGCAATTATCAATTTAGCAAAGCATGCAGCACAAACTTCTTTTTCCATGACTGTCAGGCATTCCCCAGTGTTTTGCTAGCTGCTAAAACACTGAATGTTTTGATAGACTTATCTCCTTGGTCAGTTGGAAATACCATGCAACCAGTGGCAGCTCAGTAACTGATCGGGATATTCTGTTGACACAACAGTAGCCAGTGATTTCATTAGTCAAAATTGGCAGTGTCATTCTATTTGAGGCCACTTGACATGGATTACTATTTAAATATTTTACTTTTATATGCTAAGCTCACCACTTGGTTCTGAAACCTGGAGAAAATGTGAACTGCATAAATGTGATGAAGCTGAACACATAAACTTTCAGAGAACTTCTAATTGCTAGAACAGAAAGAGCGGTGAAATATCTTTTTATTGTTAATGACTTAAAAATTTATCAAGGAATAAAACCCATCACATCTATCCCCTTAATTCTCTTGATCTTGATATAATTATTCACTAACAGAACTAAGGTCTGAATTTTTAATATGACACTCAATATAAAATACAAAATTTCTACCATTGCCAAATCAGTTGAGAAAAGAACAACTGGTCTATCCCAGTTACTGAAAATTAAAAATGTAGATCAGATGAGAGCCCCAATCACCTGGGAAAATTCACTCAGAACATTGTCAGCATAGCATCTTTGTACACGTTATGCCATACTGCAGCCTGGAAAGCTTCCAGTGACATCAACAAGAGCAGGTCAGGTGCAAAATTCTGAATTAAAATTACCTTCTTTTATCCTATCCTGAAAGCCCCCAGATTCCTAAAGGTTGATGTGATTTCTAACAGAGACAGCAGAGTCTAAGATCCAGGTTTTAAAAGAATAAGCAGCAGAAGAGATTCTTAGTCTCCCTTCTTTGACAGTCTTGTGAGAGCTACAAGAAGACTGCTGCTAATAAAAAGACATTTTGATATACTTACCATTAAGATCTCAGTTTCATCTAATGTCTGAATTCCAATGGGATATTGAAATGCTAAAGTGTGAATGCTGTCCACTAGCTAAAAGATTGCAAACTACTTTCACTCTGACTTTGGCTCTAACCACTACTACCTTAAATTTGCATTTGGGCTTAGTTTGGTATTAAGAGGCATTCAGGTTGAAGGGCTTACAACATATGCAAAGGTTAGCAACTCAGGATTGCAGAATGCAGTTCTAAATGCATGCAGATATCTCTCTGCTGTATAAAATTACTTTCAGTAAAAGCCTTTCAGTAAATGTATTCAGTAAATCTAGGATTAAAACCTCTTTAGAAGTTACATTTTCAAGAGGTAGAATCAGTTCACATGTGCAGTATAGATACCTCTTTCTATACAACACATATATTTTATTTTAAAGGGGTTATGCACTGAGTTATCAGGCAAAGCATTACTTCTGCAAAACTGCATATACAGTTCTTTGAGAAAAATTGGACTCTTAAATAATTTCTGGTTCTGGAGTGAAAAGATACTTCCCAAAAATCAACATCAGTGTTAAATATCCCTTTCAACAATTTTTAATTTGAAGACAAAACCAGTTGGTCAGAAAATTACCAGTTTCCCATTATAAATGCATTACTTCAGTGTTCTTTGTGCTCCCAGGCTCTGGTTTTAATTTCTTGTAAGAACACTATATTTTCAAATTTATATAGAAATAACTTATGGTATTTTGTTTCTATGGCAATATAGATCCCTATTTCTTCATTTATGAATAATAATAAAAATCTAATTGAATCAAGTTATATTTTTGTTCCACCATTTCCTGAAGCTAGCCTTTCATAAAGACTTAATATATTCTCAATTTAAACTACTTTATTGCCCTCTCTTACAGGATTTTATTTTCTACTTGGGTTTCTTTGCTAAATCTCTAAGCACTGATTTTAGCTTATGCTACCCCATCGGCAAACACTAGTGCATAAATACAAAATGTGTCTTTTTTTATTAGGAAAGTCAAACAGTGGAACATGTTGCCCAGACACGTTGCACAATCTCCATCTTTGGAGGTTATCCCAGCTCGATAAAACCTTAAGCAACGTGGTCAGATCTCACAACTGACTCTGCTTGCAACAGGAGGTTGGACTAGAGACTGGTATTATTCTGTGATGTGTCCATCTTATTTCTGGATCCTGAGTGCCCAGTTTATGTCAGTTACTGGAGTTTTGCATTTTAAAATGGGAGCATGTGAAGAATTCTTCCAAAATCTCCTGCACCTAGTTTTAGGAATGTAGTTGGTGCTGCTGAGAGAGTCTGTGTCAAAGACTTAATCCCAGTGCCTCATCTTACCCTAATGATGTTGCTGGCTTTAAATTTATCGTCTGTATTATTTAGTCATACCTTTTGCTGAATGACATTTTCCTTCCATCATTCAAGGAAATTCTTAGACATGAAAGATATCACTTGTTATTAGCCTGTCTTCATTTCAAACTCCATTTAGCAAGCAGGTGTTGCAAACAGATAATTCCATATTTTGTTAACCTTTCTTTATTAAAGGTGTCAAGCTCTAGCGTTTAGACCATCTGAAAAACTGTCTAGGAATGCACCCTCAGACAAAAATAAACAGTGAAGTCAGCGCTTCTGCTCCTCAAGGTACGAGCTGAGCACTGCAAATTTTATCTGTGGAGAACTGGGTGCTTCTGAATGGAGTATTTTATAAAGGAGGTCTTCTATTTTGTTTATATATATATTTAATTTATATATATATTATTAAAGCTCTCACAAGATTTTGATAAAAGCATTGTGCTGTAAACCATTATTATATAGCGAGACTCCCACTGCCCTTAAATTCAATGTTAGTACATATAATTCACATTCCTAAATGCCCAGTTCAGGTCAGTTAACAATGAAAAGAAATTTCTCTAAATTGTGTTCTATTTTCCAGGATGGATATTTCAGATTTAAAAATACTATTCTTACTGATCTTTTTTGCTGTCATTCCGTGAAACAGACATACCTACCTACCTACCTACATTAATATATATATCATATACAAAATAATAGAAAGAAAAGTGCTATATATTTTTAGGCACATATGTATACACTCAGCAATACAGAGAGCAAGATATAGGGCCTTTTTGTACTATTTTCTGTATTGCCAGGATTCCAGGCAATTATTTGAGACTTTCAATTCAGAATGATCTGTTAAAGGGGAGTTTGCCTTTATTATTCTGATCTGTCATTTCTTTTATGTAACAAGCCAGCTGTTATTTGAACAGTATCATTCATTTCCTCAATGGAATGATGACACTACAATCAGCCTTCATTATCTTCCCATGCTCTTATATGAGAACTAAGTGCAGAGGAAATACTTTGTAATTACTCTAGGCAGATTTCCCACATGTTAGAGATGCCATAGATGGGATTAATGAATATCACTTGAAAAGGTTGAAGTAGACAAAAACAAAATTAGGCTTCAGTAATCGCAACATGCAGATGGGTTGAAATGCTAGTGGGAAAAAATCCCATCAGCAATTAAACTTGCTTCTTGTAACAGCAGATGTGCATAGTCTCTTGCTGAATACTGAGTGCACTTGAAAGGAATTTGTAGAGGAAGAATGCTGAAATATATACAGCTCTGTTTGGCGGGGTTGGGATGGGTGACAGGGTTGTCTTTATTTTACTTAGCAGGCTTCAGAACCCTTCATCTCTGCTCAAAAGAATCCCAGACTGCTAGCTGATGAGTGCTCCTCTTATCTCTTCTTCATTCTGCTGGTTTCTGCCATGAAAAGCTCTTCTGCCATCAGAGCCTGAACTAGGACAGCAACCATATGGTACAGATTGACCCTTTAATCTCTGAGAGACACCACTAGTTCTCAAAAGGAGACATTTCTCAAGACCTATTTTGCAACTGGCAATAACACAAGAGCATCCCTGCTAGTTTCCAATCCAGCTAATCTTCAAAGATCTTACGGGCAAGAAAAACTGTGCAACTAAAAACCACCAACAAAACCAACTTAACCAACTACAGGACTTGCTATGAGTCACCAGGCAGGGTATCTAGAGAGGTAAATGTATCAGTGTACCACACAGAAGTACTAAATCGGTTGTTTCAGTTTTTAGTGCCATGCTCTTCAAACAGCAGGCTCCAGGCCAAGTCTGACCTATAAGGTCCAAACAAAAGGCCTGGTCATCATTGCAAGATCCCCCTAGGAACCACACTTGGAGGAAGCGGGAAGGGCAAATCAGCAAGGAGGCAGAAGGTAAAAAGTCTGCAAGGTCTGTCCTTGGCGTTCTCAAGGTTTCTTCTTGTGCTGATTTTTCATTGATGGCTTTTGTTCTCGTATATTCTGTTGCTCAACATGTAGAGCAACATCAGAGCATTTTGGAGTGTGTATTCTAACTCCTTAGTGACTGAAAAGTTGATTTCAGTCCCTTTTGGTTATAGCAGAGGATGGATTTGAATATTGCAGAGAAATGGTCATCTTCCTCTCCTGCACAGAAGACTTGCCATGATCTGTCCTAGTGGTTAAAAAAAAAGCTTTCACCATCCAAAGCAGCTTCACAGAATCACAGAATCATGGAACGGTTAAGGTTGGAAGGGATCTCATGAAGATGTAGTGACTCCTGGGTATTCCGCTCATTACTGGCCTCCAACCAGACACTGCACCACTGACCGCTACACTCTGGGTCCAGCCGCTCAGCTTCTGTAAGTAGGGCAAGCCTAAGTTCCCTTCTCCCTCTTCTGCGCTACAAAGAGATCAGGTTCCTTTCCCTCTCCACGTGCCTCCTGGGCTATGTGACAGATAGATAACCCTTCACATGTCTGTCATTGCTTTCTGCTGTTCCCAGTCACAGCTAGAACTTAGGTTGAATCCAGAAGCCAGCATTGTATACATGATAGGTAGATACATACATATACAGACATATATTCTATGATTCTATGATATATACATGTGCATGTAGACAGAGGTACAGAATTATAGAAATAGCCAGGTAGACTAACTCTTACCTGTGATTTGGTCCTAATCACTACGATAACTTCAACTTAGATCTTACATCTAAATGAGAGCTACCAATGAAGAGAAATCTTTTGGGATAGGGTAGTTACAGTCCACAAGCACTGGTCTGTCCCCAGTATGAAGCCAACTGTGTTTTTTTATTGCAGTTATATAAAATACCATGTGTGCCACTTAAAGGTTTATATCTATCTATAACTATCATTTCTTCTTCAAAGGACATGGAAAAAAGCATGTTGTATCTCAGTTACTGTTACAATTGAAAGCTTGCTCAGAGCAAGAGGGAACACTTTATATATATACATATGTGGAGCAAATAATTGTTAGAACAATCAAAATCATAACAATCTAACCAAACCACAGAAAACATTTACTGATACCAAAGGCCAAGGTAATATGAAAAACCTCATCAATAATAATTTAAAAATTGTTCAACAAGAAAGCTTAGTAATTTCTACCCTTTTTTCTGGAGCTATGCTCACCCTTCCAGCATCCCTACAGGCCCTATAGCCAATAGCTTCATTCTTCTTCAATTAGATGTGAGAGCATGGAGGATGAAAGGTCTGTGACACATCCTGCAGTCCTCAGGAAGAGAATGACGCAGAGGTGAGGGTCCCTTCCTCCTTGATCCTGTGGTCGACCTGGAGCTATTTTTATATGCTTTCTTAATAACATCTGCTTCTACTCATTGAGCATCACCCAGGAGCCTTACCCAGCCTCTGTGAACACAAAGGGCTACTGTACTTCTGACAGTGACTACCTAGGTCTGTTGGACCTTTACTACATCGTATCCCCAGAGCTGAAGCTACAGGGTCAGGCTGTAGTCCTTCGACTCTTACTAAAACCAGCTCAGCCCCAGAGAAGTTCTGAGTACCTCTGCTGTTAGGCACATGCCAAGTACGTGGTCTTGTGTGACTAATAGCAAAAATTGTATTTGCTAACATACACTGTGGCTGTGTGATTACTGGTGGTGAGCAGAAGCTGCTAACTAGTGATTATTCAACATGTTAATATATATGTGGGAGTGGTATAAAGATTGTCTCTGCTTTAGGAGAGGAAAATATTGCCATCCTAATTAAATCTTCAATTTTCTTTTCCCTTTGATTTGTACAGTGTCCTTCTGTAAGGTCTGCCTGTAAGGTCAGCATGCCTAGTTGCATGCGAATGCAAACAGGCCTTCCAAAATATCTTATGGTATGCTATAGCTTCATGAAAAATATTTAGGAATCACAACTGTTGCAAGCACACAGCAGCCCAGTTTGGACCGAGGCAGTGCATACAATAAAAACCTACCAGTTGAGGTCAGAGATCTATGGAATTTTCCACAGGAGGAAAAAAAAGCCAGTGTATCCTCTATCAACTTTCTATTTATTCATCAATCTATATTTAGGTCACTAGATATTCAATTATTATGGCAATGCCCTTTTTTGAACCCTCATTGATTTCAGAATCTCTCTTTTATTTTTGGTCAATGGTTGATTAATTAAACCCCAAGATTTAGAAGTGCATTGTTAGCTCTGATGGCACCATCTCCACAAGAAGCTGACCTCCTGTCCTTGGAGAGGTCTAAACAACACGGCAATTGGATTCTTGTGAGTAGAGCCCTCCGAGCATCTGCCACACACACCTTGTTTTGTCTACAACTTGTTTGTCACACACAGCTTCCATTTCTGCACAAGTCTTTCAAGCATAGATAAAGAATTCATTGCAGAGATCAGCAGATGGTTTTCATTGTTATTATTCCTATTGGCACCAATAAATGCTTAAATCAATGAGCAGGCTTTGGAACAGTATTTCCTCCTCTATTTCTCATTTTGTTTTGACAGTCATTTGAGCATCTCCAGATTCCCAGATTAGACTTAGTATGTGGTTTATCTATTTCATCAATACTCTTACAGAGGAAAGCTTATCTTCTGCTTCAGCCAGTCCCTCTCTGCCATTTCTGAAAGCCTAACAGTTATGATATTTATTGTGTGCCTCACACACCTTCTTGTTAACATTTCAGATTGTTGTCTGCATTTACTGTCACATAATATATAAAAAAATAACAAAAACAAAAACAAAAACCAGAATAGTATATGCAGGGTTGTTAGCAATCAATACGCCTTATGCTTCCTATTAAAAGACCTTTTTTTCAGCTGCTTATGAGCCTTCTATGATTTAGCTGTTTTGAACTCAAATTTTCCGTGCCGAATGCCTGTTTCTGCTCAATAGATTTGTTTATTTTTAAATCAACTTGTAAGTGGTTTGGTAGCAGTAATGTAATGGAAAAATACATTTGTTTTGTTCCTTTAAAAAAAAATCCTTTTTTTTTTTTTTCCCCCCAAAGATCCTTTATGTATATATCCATTTACGTGTTTTGGCAAGCATGTGCCTTTTTTCTCCCTGGAAAAAGCTGCTCAGATTTGGCCTTTGAAAAGCCACAGTTGGCTTATGTCCTACAGATATCCTCTGGCTACAGCTTTCAAGGATAAAATCTCCCAAGATCCCAGCTGTGACAGGCCCAGCATGTGGTTGCAGGGGCTGAACAAAGCTATGTTTAAAACTAACTGGGCCAATTCCAGGTTTCAGATCTTAAGGGTCCTTTCTCTACTGTGTGCTTGATAGCAACTTTCTTGCTGGGCCCAAGGATCTAGAAGAAGAATCTGATTTATTCATACACCAGCGGGTTAAAAGCTAGTCTGGGTAACAAAGGAAAGTAGAGATGACTATGGAGTAATACACAGGGAACATGGCCTAGAGCATGTGATGGTATCTGAAGCTGTAGGTAGTAGAAAGCTGTATTGCATACTGAGGAAAGTGGAGTGGAAGTAGGGAGAGGGACATTGGGTCTTCCTGGGCAAGAGTTTGAGGGTGAAAGTGGAGGAGGACCAAAGGCTGTGAACCTCAGACAAGCCAGTTTGCAAAAAGTTTTGCTGTTTCAGCAAAAAGTTTGGATTGGATACTCAAGATTCAGTGTTGTTAAAAGGGAAGCGTGGCACCTAGTCAAAAGTTA
Source organism: Chauna torquata (assembly GCA_013399475.1). Lineage (NCBI taxonomy): Eukaryota > Metazoa > Chordata > Aves > Anseriformes > Anhimidae > Chauna > Chauna torquata. The sequence continues at coordinate 19,456 of VXAL01015974.1, read as the reverse complement.
CAGCGTGATTGTGGGTTCAGGAGGTGGTTCTGGCTGTTTAGATGGAGCAAAAAGAGCTGTTAAGAAGACTTTCGCTTTTACTAAAAATGAATTAAAATTGGAGGAATGGGGCTGACTACGTGGGACTGTGATGAGGCTCCAGTGACAGAGTAGGGAAGGGACTGCAAAGGGGACACTCTCTTGCAATGGGCAAGATAAAATTAAGCTTAAAGGCAATGGGAAGAACAGCCTGTATAGAAGCAGAGAACCTGAATTTGGGTTGATCCCAACTGCACAATTCATGGCCATGTTAATATTCCATACCTGCATCAATGTGACTGTGAAAGCACAAAGATCTGTCTGGGCAAATTTACTTCATTTCATTCACACTTGTCATCAGGAGAAATTAACCAATGAAGAGTACCACACTAATGGAATCATGATTCAGTTTCCCAATACATTTGCTAGCTCAGATATTTCCATTTAGCGTTGCACAGTGCTCAGTATAATCCATTTTTCTTGAGTTCCACTTATTTTCTTTTCCGTTGTCAAACCTACATGAATGGCTGCTATTGCTAAGTGCTTGTTACATTGAGTGACAGAATTGGTAAAGTTCTGATTGTTACAGTTTACTTTCTTACAAACCTAGAGACTTCTACACAAAAAACACACCCTGCACACAAATACATTGAAAAAACATTTTTCAAGATTGAAAAATCACTGTGCCTGAAAAAGTTAAGTACTAGAGCAAAGCCTGCCTGTGCTAAAGTGAGCAAACAATCTGTTTTTATCTTATATGTCTATTCTGAAGTAGCTGAGTGGCTTTTGTTGAAATATGCCAATAGATATTTGATCTGTGGAAGAACAGGGTTTCAGCCTAACTAGAAATGTGACCATAAAATGAGGAATAACGATATTTGTTAGCAGGTTTCCCTTAGCAAAAAATGATTTAGAGATTAATTATAATCTCTCTGCATCTCTAGTGTTCAGTGGTTGATCAGATTTGGCATTTAAATAGTGCTGTGATTCTAAATTAAAAGACAGGAGAAATCTGGTGAAACATTTAATTTTCTATCCATCTATTCTCCCTCTATTCTGTGCTCTACAAGCACAAGGTTTTGTACAAGCTCAGTAAACCAGTTGTGGTCCAAACCGATAATTTGGTTTCGAATAAGGCATGGTTATGGGTTTTTGTTTTGTTTTTTTTTGTTGTTTTGTTTTGCTTTTTGTTTTGGTTTGGTTTGGTTTTTGTGTTTGAAGAGTAGTAAAAAGTAGTTGGCCAGACGACAGCAGATGTAAAACCCAGATTGAAGCTGTCAGCATGGATGCAGTAATGCAGCTGCTTCTTGCCTTTGAGAAAGGTCAGGAAAATATGCAGACGGCTCACACAGCATGTAGATGTAGCTGAGGATTACAGGCTGCTTAGGCAGGAGCGTAAGTACAACACAGAGGAGAATAGAACACACAAGCACAAAATGCATGGAGAGAAAAATCCTTTACCTATGACAAGTGATGTCAGCCTTAACTGACAACATCAACACGTCGGACAGGCAGTCACACCTCACTACATCTGAGAAGTGAGAAGTGCTTTCTCACCTCTGTGAAAATCCTGTAGGGAAGCAGAGGCAGAGCTCTGAAGGCCTTACCTAAATCCCTCTGAGATCAATCAAGGCTCGTTTACTTCAATGTGCTTTGAACATGGTCTTAAGACAACATGTCTCTGTGGGTCTTTGTGTTGTGTTATCCTTTATCCTCCAACAGGCTGGACTGGTAAGTCCCTGAGGTGGATGTTGTTTATTTTCTGTGTCTTTGTGGTGGTTTTACCCAGCTGGGCAGCCGAACTCCACCACAACCACTCACTCACTCCCCCTCCTCAAAGGAACAGGGGGAGAAAATACGATGGACAAGGGCTGAAGGGTTGAGATAAGGACAAGGAGGTTGCTCACCAATTACTGTCATGGGCAAAGCAGACTCAACATAGGGAGATTAATATAATTTATTACTATCACTAGCAGGCTAGAGCAGTGAGAAACTAAAAGCAAACTAAAATCACCTTCCCCCAATCCACCCTTTTCTACCTCCTCCCCCTGAGCAGCGCAGGGGAATGGGGAATGGGGGCTGCGGTCAGTCCATATCACTTTGTCTCCGCAGCTCCTTCGTGGTCACTCTCTTCCCCTGCTCCAGCGTGGGGTTCCTCCCACGGGATGCCGTCCTTCCCGAACGGGTCCTGCGTGGGCTTCCCACAGGCTGCAGCTCTTCAAGAGCTGCTCCAATAGGGGTCCGTACCACGGGGTCCATCCTTCAGGAGCAAACTGCTCCAGCATGGGTCCCCCACAGGTGGCAGCTNCCTGCTCCACCATGGGCCTCACCACAGGCCACAGGGGAACTTCTGCTCCGGCGCCTGGAGCACCTCCTCCCCTCCTTTTTCACTGACCTTGGTGTCTGCAGGGCTGTTCCTCACTCCCCTCTCTCCCAGCTGCTGTTGCACAGCAGTTTTTTCCCCTTCTTAAATCTGCTCTCCCAGAGGCACAAACAACATTGCTCACTGGCTCAGCTCTGGCCAGCGGTGCGTCCCTTTTGGAGCCGGCAGAAGCTGGCTCTTATCTGACATGGGGCAGCTTCTGGAATCTTCTCACAGAAGGCACTCCTGTGACCCCCCTGCTACCAAACCCCTACCATGTAAAACCAATACAGTCTTTCCACAGCACCATGTATGTTTTTGGTCCTCTTTCATGTTTAATTCACCCTAATTTTAAGCAATTAAGAACTTTAATTAGGAACATAGCTCCCCTCTAGCTTCTCACATAGACATCCTTAAAGAGATTTAGCCTATTTAAGATCTGAGTCACCTTTGTTAATGTCTGTATTTCTCCTGAGCTGTAACAGAAACCAAGGGCAACCTGGCTGTCATTTAGTTCCTCATTTAGGTGCCTTGGTTGGGTCTCTGGTGTCTGGTGAAACAGGGGGCTCAAAAGAGTTTAGCAAGTCCATGCACATCTCGTACTGAAGCTTGAGTGATTGAGGCAGCAATGAAATTCTCTGGTTATGATCTGGACTAAATAGCTCAAGAAAGGGGAATGGTGGTTTGAAAACTCACTGACTCTTAGGGAGAAGTGATGGATGAAATTAGAGTCCCTGAGTGCTTTCTGTCCCTTGACAGCCACAGACAAAATATGAAGTGATCCCCTGTGGATACATCATCTTTTTCCTGTATTAATGAAAGTTTGCCCTCTATAAAGATCTTTCTATTTTACATTTTCAGCAAGAAATGCATTATTTTATTGTTCTCTGCTGCCGATGTGGCAATCTCACCCTGTTAGCCTTGTGGATTTATTAGCAGCCCTACAATGCCATTTCCTTCTTGTGAGAAAATTGCCAAGAGAAAATAGTTCCTTTTAACTCTTGCTGAACTGACCTAATATTTCTTTTTATCATTTGTGTAAACTTTCCATATGTTTTGGGTGACTTTGCCTTACCACTTGGATCAAAATCATCAGCTCACTTTATGGAGGTAACCAAAAGCCATCCAGCAATACAACAGTACAGCCGGTGGTACCTTGAAAAGGGTAACCGCAGCTTTTACAAGGTCAGTATCCCACTCTGATCAAGTACAGTTTTAATTTGATTCCCCTTTTTTTTGTTTGTTTTGTTTGTTTTTAACTATTTTTTCTGGGTGCAAAGTCCATCCCTGGATGAATAAGATTGATCTGTTTGATTATGAGCATATGCAAACTGAGAGTTTCTCCCCTCCTCCATAATATTGTACTTATTTTCTTTTCTTTTGTTGTTATTCTATTTCTTTTATTATTTTGAATGACTATATTTTCATATTGCCAGTCTAATCTGTCTCAAATAATTACTACCTTTTTATACCCTTTTCTCAAGTATTTATGGAATACAATCAAATTACAGTATATTTAAATTCATTATATTAAATTTCATTGTTTACGTCCCATTTACTCATTTAGTAGAAATGGAAGATGCTAAACTTCTAGCACCACTTACAGCTTTGTAGTCAAAGCAAAGCTATCCACACAGCAATTATTTCCATAAACACAAGCATCTTATTCAAAACAGGAACCAGCATGCTAAACCATTACCCTGTTTTGCCCCTGCTCCTTAGTGAAGGAGTGCTGATGAGCAGTCTGCAGGGTTCAGCATATGGAGTGAGATCAACAAGGAGGAGAGGTGGAGTGGGTTGCAGGAGAGCCAGAGCAGAGAGACTCATCAAAAAGCAAGGGAGGCAAGAAGGTAGAGAAAGGGAGAGAAATAACTAAGATAACTAGTAAAGGGCCAGAGAGAACAAAGCCAGGAAGGAGAAAATCAAGGAGAATGATAAACAGAGATGGAAGGGAGAAGAGAGAAAGGACAGATAAGGTGACTGATATAAGCTTCAAGGAGAAAAATAATTGCATATTAATCATAATATCCCTTACATATTGAATCCTAAGGAACACTCTCTGTCATATGGACACTCTAGAGCCCACACGAATTGTGAAGGGAATAGGATAGGATATCGATCAAATCCACAACACTGAAGTTTCTAAGGCCATGACTTTATCATGCAGGAAAGCCTGTCTTCATGTTCCTGTACCAGATCAGACTGTTGCAGCTGCAAGGAGCCAGGTGCTGATCCCCTGTAAGCTTGCTTTGCTGGTTCAAATTAATGCGAAACTTCTGGTATGTTAACTTTATATCATTAACAGGCTTTATCATGTGTCATGGGTCCTCCCACAGCTAATGCAACAGTTCGTGTTGCACGTTCTGGCTAATTCAGTGGAAATGTGTTCATGTGTTCATAATCAAATTTATACTGCTGGTCCAAGAGGACATAAATTTGGTAATAAGTGGTCTTCATACATTGCAAATGTTGTTATGAACAGAAGGGAACATACCATATACCTAGAATGAAGTATTTACTCTTAGTCCAATTAGTATTTAAACAGTCAAAATTATTAATCCAGTTACAAAAATACGTATTCTTTGTTCAAATTAATAGAGGTGCTTCATCAATAATACTCTCAAAATTGTTTTACAGGAAAAGCCCTTTATAGCATCTACTGCTTTTTCCTGGAGTAATGCTTATCCTTCCAATGTCACCTGCACCCTAATGTTGAATGACATCATCTTCCTCCAGCAGTGAGGAGGGTTACGATGATATGGTCATTGCTAGGATTTACCAAGAGAATTACAATATCCTGGGTGGGATCATCTACCCCCAGTTTGCCAAAGGGAACATGGCATTGATGTTGAGGCTTTCTTCCTTGGGATATTTGCTTGGTGTAAATGCACACGTTTTGCTAACAAGAACTGCCTGCATCTCCTTGGTTCCCAGGTGAAGTGTGAAAGCTGCACAGCAGCCTTCCCCTGCCCCACTTCACACAAAGGGCTGTTGCTTGGCCCGTGATGACTACTACCTAGGTTGGTCAGGCCTTTGCCACATGTGCTATTCCCAAAGATGAAGTTACTGGGATACAGCCTCAGAGCTGCGCGTTCATTTGAAGCCTGTTGTAAAACTGCAAGATGCTCTGTAAATTTGCTTATAGTATTGGTAATTGAAAGCACGATCAATAGGCACTTCCTTTTGCTTTTTGTCTGACAAATCAGCTGTACTTTGTACTTGTGGACGGAGCCATCTGGATTCCAGTGACTGATGTTTAAAATGGTGGAGGTCTAAACTTATATGCTGTTATATGAGGAAATATCACTGATGTACCTTTTCTTCTCTGTAAAACATTTGGTTTTGCCTATCCTGCAGAAATCACAAATGGCATTAGTTCCATCTCAGTTATTGCAGTTGGGTTCTGTTAGAATCTAAATTTATGCCACAGCAGCATGTATTTATGCACTGTTAGCACCTGAGAGCTGAAAGTACCAGGCTTAGGAAAGCATCACTGGCAATTTCAGTGGGTGCCTTGAATGATGGCTCCAGTCTCTGCAGAAAAATAGCGGATGGGCAAACAAAACCCCATGAGGGAAGTGCAACAGCATCTGTCGTGCTTACCTTTATCTAGTTGAAAATTTTGGCTACAAACTCCCCACACCCCTTCCTTCTCCCTCCTTTTTTTTTTTTTTTTTTCCCAGGTCTGCCAAGCACAAGTAAAGAGCTCATTTCAGAGCTCAGCAGATGGAGTTCCTTATTGTCATTCCTGTTGGTACCCAGGGATGTCTGAGTCCATGGGCACAAGAACATTTTTGCCCACTGCTTTTGTAGTTCCATTTCAACTTCAACATCTAAGTGTCTACTGTCAACATAAGCTGTGATACATCTTAATTAATAATACTTGGCATCCAGTATTGTCCTTGACAGCTTTGAAGTTGTAATGTGTATCTATATATTAACAAAGTGTTCATGCAGTGTTCCGAGTCTGTTTGTACAAAGCAGAGCATCCAGGTGATCCTTATAACCTAGTGAAGAAGGCTGAATCACTGTATTGGGTTTATGCTGCAAGGTTTTGGTAGCAGGGTGGGTTGCAGGGGTGGCCACTGTGAGAAGAGACCAGAAGCTGCCCCATGTCAGATAAGAGCCAGCTTCAGCCGGCTCCAAAAGGGACGCACCGCTGGCCNTTGTCCCCCTGCAGCCCATGGGGTACCACATGGAGCAGATCTCCACACTGCAGCCCGTGGAGGAGCCCGCAGTGGAGCAGATGGATGTGGCCTGAAGGAGGCTGCAGCCCATGGAGAGTCCCCGCAGGAGCAGGCTCTGGGCTGGATCTGTAGCCCATGGAGAGGAGCCCACACAGGAGCAGGTGATCCGGTGGGAGCTGCCACCCATGGGGGACCCTCATTCCCCATTCCTCTGTGCTGCTCAGGGGCAGCAGGTAGAAGAGGGTAGATGGGGAGGAAAGGGTTATTAATTTGCTTTTAGTTCTCACTGCTCTAGTCTGTTATTAGTAGGCAAAAAATTACATTAATCTCCCTTAAGCTGAGTCTGTTTTGCCCATGACAGTAACTGGTGAGTGATCTCCCCATCCTTTTCTCAACCCATGAGCTTTTTTTTTCATCATATTTTCTCCTGCTCTCCTTCTGAGAAGAGGGAGTGAGAAACTGGCATAATGGTATTTAGCTACCTATATGTGTTAAACCACCACCATCACAAGAGTCAACATACTCACCTCTCCTCTGCATATACAGAGGAAATTTTTGGTTATTAGAGCCCTGCCTCTTTCAATACCCGTGCTGGAAGGTGATTGTGTTACTGCTAGAAGTATTCTGCAAAAGGTGCTCTCATCTCCATTTTATAGAAAGAGAAACTGGTGGGTTTTGCTATGTAACTTGCCCAAGAGAATTTAAGCAAATCTGAAAGCAAAATATATCTTTCAGCTGCCTATGACCTAATCTGTGTCCTCTCTTACCCTTGAAAAAGCCGATTTAATTTTTGGAGTTTCCTAATTTATTATTGGCTTTATTTTGGCAGTCTTCATCACAGGAGTAGTAATATTTCTCCTTGAGATAGAAATATGTCTTTCTATCCCAGATAGAAATAAGCCTGGGTATGCCAGGATGCTGCAAAGGTTTATAGACACCCAGGACACCTGTTAAAAGCAACTGCTGCTTCCAGAAAGTGGTGCTGTTACTTCAAATGAATCTTCAAAAAAGGTCTTCAGAAACAGAGAGACCACAAATCCTGTCCCTTTCTGAAGGAAGATTTTGCTGATTTTCTGCCGAGACTTCAGATGAGATTAAAGAGTGTCAAGTCTGCCTATCTAGCCTTGGATACACAAGAGAATTGCTCACTGGCTGGAGGCAACAGTAACATATCTTCAATAGATTTCAGATTATCTATATTAGTGTCTATAAGTGCATGTCTGTATGCATGCTGTCTAAATTCCCACTATAGTCAACAGAGATCTAGAACTGGTTTGTTACACAAAAAAATATTTAGTACCATATGCAGTATTCCTAAGGGCATCTATGACATTCATACTTATAACTGCATTCCTCTCCTTAAGTTGTCTGTAAGACAGAGATAATAACAGTTCTGAAAATCAATCTGCTGATATTTCTGAAGACCTCCAATAAGTAGCATATCAGGGAGAAAAATATCTTTGTCTTCCTCTTGTCATGCAGCAGTATATGATGCATGGAATGCGACGAGCACGTACATTAGTCAAGAAGAATAGAAACTACTGAACAGATGTGCTGACCATTTCATTCACTGAATCAGGAAAAGTTTGTTTCTTAAAAATAGGAAGAGATTCAATACTTCACCATAATGCATATGCAGAAAGATGTTGCACTAAACGGCACAAAATCATCCTGGATTTTCTCTCTATTGCACTCTTAATATTCTTCCAGTTTAAGTTTGTACTTTTATGTTTACAAGTTGGTTCTACAGCTGTGCAATTAACTCTTTGTGGTTAATGCAATAGGCCTAAACTTCAAATACTTGTCCACAGGCACATTTTGCTGAGAGCGTCTAGGAAACATGCAACAGCAAATGAGGTGTATTTTGGACCTGGTTTATTTATCATACATCTGCTGGTAATTAAACTTTAAACTCATTTTATTGTCTGAGGAACAGTAGTTGTGATAGGAAAAGAGCAATCACAATAAATTGTGAATGAAATCTTAGACATCTGGTCAGAGAAAAATTTGCCACGGAGTTTGGCTGGGTTGGGATTTCACACAGGGAATGATACCTATAATAAAAGTAGCAGAGTCCGAATACACTGCTGTACTTCATTAAAGTGACAAAATTGAATTTTCCCCACCTTTTCAAATTTTCAGATGATTTAGAAGTAATTTTTCAGCAGGTTTTGATTGCTGAACTCCCTATTCATTTTCCTGTCAGCAGATTTCTATTTATGTTTTTGTGTTCAATGAAAAAAGGGAGTCTTAAGATCAGGAATGAAAGTACTAGGTTGTCTTCGCTAATTAGACGTGAAGAAAGTACCAAAGGAAGAGGAGATAATAATTCTTGGGATTGTTTCCTTTAGGAAATTAGATATCACAAGAGGTTTTGAAAGGCTAATCATCCCAACTCAGGCAGATGAACTCCAGTACTCCTCCTTATTACATTTTTATTGAGAACATGATATCTACTTGGTTTTAAAGGTGATGATTTTAACAATTTAAGAACCATGGAAACTATAAATGTATATATTTGTTAATCAGTTTCCTTCATTCATTTCCTTAATCCAGATATTACTCAGTGCTGTACCTAACCATATGCAGTTGTGAAAGCAGATTTTAATTATCACATAAGGTCTATATAATGTGCCATGGCTGACTGAATCAACTGCAATAGCAATGGTGGTCTTCAGGACCTGACCATTACAATGCAATCTTATTCACAACTGAAATGAGTGCCCATGTGGCTAAAACATCTAATACCTGGAGTTCATTTTTACCCTGTAAAGCTACATTTTTAGGAATGGGTTAAAAAGCTGAGAGCTCAGACCTTTATCTCAGGTCATCAGTTATTGAAGAAGCAACGATTCTTCTCTCCTTTCACCCAAATCATCGGGCAGGTAGGTGAAAAAAAATTCAAATCTTTGCATTTGGAAATAACAGCTACTTTTTTTACACTATTATTTGCCTTCTAGCTGTGTTCCTCTGCCTACGCAAATCTTTGTTCTAGGTTCTGTCACATTTTTAGCAATTGAGAGTGCTCATTTTAAAAGATGCCAGACTGGGCACAGTTATAATTCATGATACTGGATAGTGTAAAGGGAAGAGAATTTTGTGTTAATACTTTTTTCAATCCATAATTGGAATAGATAAGTAAAAGCCAAGTCTTAGAAAACTAAGAACAGACTTTGAATATTTCACTGTAACGTATGTATTTATGCACAGGTATGTATGTATGCATGCATGTATATATGCATGTGTTTCCTTGCAGAACGCAATTGCTGGGTTTAAGACTATGTTACTTTTTAAAACTTCTGAGGGTGTTTATTTTTCATACTTGGGAATGTTTAGGTATTTATCCCTGGTATTTGCATTGTGTGCAGCAGAGCTCCCTACAGGCTCTGAATTATGGGGTGTTAAATGGAACAATCCTTTAGTTCCTCCTGCATGCAGAGAGTCATTTGTGAGCAAGGAATTAAAAGTCTGGGTTCTAATGTAACAGCTGGCAATTCAACACTGTGTTTCATTCATTCAATTAAACCACACAGTATGATTTTGGATCTGGTCCAAGTCCTATCCTGAAAGAATGTGAGTCTTTCCCTGAGAGTTTGATGTAGTCCTCAGTGACTTGCAGCTATCAGATAAACTGCAGCTACCACTGCCCTAGAAGATTTATGATCTTCACTCTAAACTTGACTACAGGTGTTAAGTCCAGAGTTTTAGAGGACTGAGTCTCTAACACTCACTAAGTTGATAGGCTGTATTTGTCAAGCTGACTAATCTCATGAAGAATTGATGTGAATCATTCTTCAAAGGACTGGTAGAAAGATGCTGGATGTCAAATGTGAAACAGGTCTTTCATCACTGGGGATAACCAGTCCAGTATCAGGAATATGGTAGCAAAATACTCTGACATAAAATAACAACTTAAAGCATTGGCAGGTAGAAGAACAACAAAATTTGTTTTTTTCTTTCCCCACACAAACTGAAATGATACATATCAGGACTTGTGGCAAGTCTATCTCCTTCACTTGTGGATCAAGAAATGAATTTATGTAAAATGATTGTGTCTCTTTCTGCTCCAGTTGGTCTTTCTGACTTTGTTCAAGGTCACCCTACCTGTATGGGCCCCATATTAATTGATCCAAGGAATTACTTTCCGCATATTCACCTGAAAGAAAGAAAGAAAGAAAGAAAGAAAGAAAGAAAGAAAGAAAGAAAGAAAGAAAGAAAGAAAGAAAGAAACGAAGCCCACCAACTAGCATTAGTGTTGCACAATTTTTCTAGAGGCTACTTTTATTTTTTCTTTTGTTTTTGCCTCATTTCTCTTCGAGTTGCATTGAGACAGTTCAAAACCAGAAGTCTAAACTGACTGCATGGATATGCAGTTTTCTTTTTCTAACATGTTTTTATAAGCATATGAAGATAAGATCTAGAAACATCTATTGCAAAATAATCTCACTTTTATTTTTATTTTTACCAAATCCCTACAGGTTTCAAAAATAAATTCTTCTCTACAAAAATCCTGTCTTCTGTCACTTAACTTTAAATAGCTTTGTAGGTCCCTTCCATGCTTCGTTATCTATATCATGTTGTAATCTACATTATTTAAATATCTTCTTTTCAAATACATGTGAAGTTTTTCTTTACACACTGGAGATTTTGAGAAGACAGGCTATTTCAATGTTAGTATTACTGCTAATGTTTTTGTTTACTGAGATCAAAAATCAAACATACAATCAAGCATAAGTTACTAAAAGCACATTAGGAAAACTTGGATAGAACTCTTTAGTCTATGCTATCTAGAAGTCTATCTCTGTGCCATGACCACATTTAAATAACATTATCAGAAACTTTATTTAATTTATGCTTTTTCAGAAACTTTCATTAATTTATGCTTTTTGACTTTATTATGTTGTCAGGCTGCATGTAGGCATTGTGGTTTCCATGAGAATATAGTACGACAAATAAGGATGTTACCTCTCCTGTCAGTCAAATTGCTTAGTGCACTCTCAGCTTACGTCATCTACTCTTTCAGTTTTATAAACTTGTTTTTCACACAATATTCATCATGGAGAAAGAAGATACGGCCAGGATGTGGTTGGAATATGATGAGAGCTTTCTTTCCAACAATAAGCAAAAAAGTGGCATTCGTTCATGATTTTGCATGGTAGTGTACTGTCTATCTGCAAAAAGTATGACTTTGGTACCATCTCCTGTTTTATTTGCACTTCTTCATTGTCAGTAATAACCTGGAGGCAGAGACAGATTTAAGAGTGAATCTTCCAAGAACAGAGTTGGTAGCAATTTTCTAAATATCATCCTGGGAAACAAGTTAATTTAGAAGTACTGAGACATTTATTTTAATGAAAGGAGGAATTTGTCAGATCTACCTAATCTAGCTTTAGTTTATCTGTTTACATGGTATTGTGTCATAGAAGTTTAGTGTAGCTTTGCACAATAACCTCTTTCAGATTTTGGAACAATGAGAAATCAGACTTCTTTAGACTAATCAAATTTGATCATGTAGTAAACTCCAGAATTAATGTAGATTTGCTTAGTTATCTTTTCAGCACCTGGAAATTCTTACAATGGCTTTTTGATACATACAAGAAGCCTGGCTCCCTTTCACAGTCATTGGTATTGGTGTGACTGATTAGAAACATGAAGGTAAAAACTTGGAAGAAGAAAGACCCCTCATGGGACATTTATTCTTGATTCATTGAAAAGTGAACCAACGCTTCCCACAGGCAGGAGAGACATTGCCTTCACAGCAGATACAGAGTAGAGCATCAGACAGCATCTTATCAACGTGTATAAATACCTGAAGGGCGGGAGCAAAGAGGACGGAGCCATGCTGTTTTCATTGGTGCCTAGTGCCAGGACAAGAGGCGATGGGCACAAACTGGAACGCGAGAAGTTCCATCTGAACATCTGGAAGTACTTCTTTACCATGTGGGTGATGGAGCACTGGAACAGGTTCCCCAAAGAGTTTGTGGAGTCTCCATCTTTGGATACTTTCAGAAGCTATCTGGACATGATCCTGGGCAACCTGCTCTAGGTGTCCCTGCCTGAGTAGGGAGTTGGACCAGATGACCTCCAGAGGTGCCTTCCAACATCAACCTTTCTGTGATTCTGTGAATTGCTTCCATGAGAAAGAGGACTAAGGAAGAGAAGTGCCTCTGATCACAATTTCCTTCCTTCATTGTGTTTTTTTAATGGCAATGAAGGGACTTTCCACCCTCCAAACATATGTGAAGAGAAGTAAGTGAAGGAAGGCTGGTGAGAACAGAAAAAATGAGAACGTCTTCTCTTTCGGTGGACAGAAGGCAATGAAGAAAACAGGAAAGATAGAAAACTCTGTCTTTATTCATTGTCTTTTCCAAGTACTTGGTGCAATCATCTTTTCTACTCTTCTCCCCTTGGCAATAAAAACTGTACAGCCTCAGCTTGTATAACCTTGGCAGAAGGAATAGTTATTTGATACCTGAGTCATGTGGAAAATCGGAAACAAGGTTAGTGAAGGTTAGGACTTGAAAAGCTGGGACTCTGGTTCCTCTGGCACAGGAAAGTACATCCTTTTCTTCTTTGTTGATCTCTGCAGGAATGCTTCTCATTTAGCACTTGGAATAATTTTCAGTTAACAGGAAAGAAACTACATGATGCCTTCCCCCTATACCCTTGACATGTTTGATTTTGTAATCCTAACATTTCATCCCAGGATGACGTGTGCTCACAATAGACAGCAGTTGAGATGAAAGTTGATGTCTGGGACTTAACAAGTTGCTGTTAGTAGAGAAATTTAGGAATATTTGTCTTCTCCTGTATGTCTTCAAAAAGAGATTATCTCAAAGGTGAACAAAGGGGTTCAAATCTACTAGCTACATTCAACCTAAAATGCCATTGTGTGACGAAGTCTGCTTACCTTACATGCTTAACTTGTGGTGAAATTTTGGGTGCTTCACGAAGTTAGTGCCTGTGTTCCCTATACAATCTGTCAATGGAGAGAAGTTACATGGGAAATCCTGTCTGCCGCATGTAACCAATAGTCCAGGAGTCTAAGCTCAGGCAAGAAAAACTCTCCACTGAGGCTTTCAAAGACAACTCCTGCTTCCGTTTCCGAAGTAGAGAACTTACTCTGGAAGCACTGGTCCTGAAATTCAGAGGAGAAACAAGTGAGGCATGGGATCTGTCTTCCTGATGCAGGCATGCCACCCATTTCATGCAGCCCAGGTCTAAACAAAGATATTTCCTTTCCCCGTCCTGCAATTCCCCTCATTCCTTGTCCTTTATCTCTCTGCACCTAGTTTCTGCCCTGCAGTACTCTGTTCTCTTGAGTTGCTTGCTCTGTTTCTCATTTCTCATCAGCATTTTCTCCCCACTGCCCTTCTGTTCTCTCTGCTTCTGCTGATCCCCACTGCACTCAGGAGATGATGTGTTTAAGATTGTACTGACCCTAGGGGCTTGAAAGAGCACTGGGGAGTCAGAGGGAAATAGGATATCCTGGGTATGGGGTAGTGTTGTGTATGCTGGGGAAGTGGTGGGTATCATAGGACTCCTGTAAGCGAGGGGTACAGAAATGGATTGTGAACGTCCCAACTAGGTGGTGACATCAAGTGACAAGGTCAGTTGGTTGTGAGGCACAAGTCACAGCTTGTGGCACGCCACGTAGAAGGCACTGTGTGGATGCTGAGGATCAGGGAGCAGAATGACGCATTTGCACAAGGCCCACCAGGGGCACTGAAGATCTGCCTGGCTGACTCTCAGGTTTGTTACTCCTTGTTACTACTTGTAACAGGCAAACATAATACTGACAGCCAAATTTGTTTCTGGGCTGGGATTTTCATTCATGCTGCAAGAAGGAGGTGGTTTCAAAGAAGAAAAAAAAAAGTGAGGAAGGTGAAACACTTGATACAATTAATTGAAAGCTTACTAGATTGAAAGGAAGCTTGCAAATAAAATGGTAGTTAAAAAAAAAATTGTGGCTTTGTAGCCATTTTGGTGTATGTTTTTGTGCCTCGAGTTTTTCTGGGCATATGACCAGTCAAACTAGATACAAGTACTAAAGCTGCTCTCATCTTCACCACTTTATACTATCGTTTGTGCAGAATTACCAGTGGATAGTTTACTTCATATATTTACAGAGTCCTTCTCCAACTGATTATATTCCCTAATGGAAGCACCAAAAAAAGTGTCTTGGTACTTTCTGAAGACAGTATGCAGAAAAGTTAGTGGTTGCTTTTTGTTTTCAATGGCATCCTGCCCTTTTCTTAGAAGAAAGAGAATTTAGGCCTAGGTACTAGCTATCCACATGGCATATGGCATAAGCTTGTATCTGCAGGCAGTAGCCTCTTGCCTCAAACAGGATGGAGCTGCAGGCAGGCAGTCCAAACACTGAATGGAACAAGTCTGTTAACTAATACTCATGACCCAGTTAGGGACAGTCCAGCCCTAGCTGAAAACATAGATGTGCAATAGCGGGTGCAGAAAATCAGATCTCCGAGGTTTGATTCATGCTTAAATACCACAAAATGTTTCCTGCTGCTACGGAAATGCAAAGCACCAAGAAGCCAGAGTAACAGTCTCCCAGGGTGGTCTCCTGCTACTCAGACTCTGTCGATGCCAGTGGATAGCACATACTGAAAATATTTCTTTGCTTACCTGTTATTTCTGGTATTTTACATACAACTGGGAATCCCAGAGTAATAGGCTATATCTTGGTTGTATCCTCCATCAGCCCAGGAAAGAGCCAGTTCCACGCTTATCACCTTCAGTTCACCTTCACTAGGCTACAATTGATTATTTAGATCATAATATGGATGAACTTCATAAAAGCCAAGCCATTCTCCTTTCACATGAGCTGCAGCCCCATTAGGCTTCTACCAAGCCCTACAAAGAAGGCTTTTCATTATCTCTTCCAAAGTCATACAGTAAACCCATAACAATTTTTTTGCCAGTTTGTAAGAGGATGACACTAGGTATGGTTAAAAATGAATGTCTTAATGAATAATGCTGCATGAAATGTATTCCTATTTTACCTATACCAAGACAGGAATGAAAGGCAGAGAAATAAAAATTGATACAATATCATAGACTGAGAGAAGTATTGAGGTGGCAGAAACCTGTGAATTAATTTCTTTTAGAACTTTGAAAGTCTCCTAAATGATTAATGAGATTGGAACAATTCACATATGGCATCATGGTTTTAGAACATACATAATTTTAAGAGATATTTCTGGATTTGTTTGCAAGGGAAAAAATATTTTTATGGAAGAAAAGCACTTCAGCCCTTGGCACCAAACCCAATATTAAAAATTAGGTTTTCAGTTCCTGTAAGCAAGTGAACTTTTAGTATTTTGGGAATGCTACATCTTTTAGTACTCTTGTCTATATGAATATTTTCTTGCAAACCTGTTGAGTAATCTCCAGCCTATTGAGGAAGCAGGGAGAAATAAAAGGATGGCACTGAGATATCAGAGACAGCAGGAGGTACGTAAGGCTACAGTACTGGGAAAATGAAAGGCAAGTGAATAGGCAAGAAAGGAGAAATATCAGGGAGAGAAGCAAGGGGGAAAAGTAGAAAGGAACAAACACAGCAGGGGACCAAGCTTGGAAGAAAGGAAATACCATAAAAACAAATGAGAAAAGGCACAATGGAAGAGGAAGAAAAATTGTTTCACTTGGTTGAAGCAGTGCAAAGCAGTCAGAAAGATGTGGATTTTCTTATTAAGGGGAGTCTTCAATGGACACAAAGCTCACTAAGTGGCTCTGCCTCCTATTTTCCAGGTACACCTGTGGGAAGAAAGGCTCAAAAGGAGGAAGCAGGACAGAATTAATGCTCCTCTTTCTGATTTTTGGCTGTCAGAGTTGCAGGCTGTAGGGAAAATTATTTAAACAATCCCACAACCCATTCAAAATTCTACCTTGGTTGGACTTCAGCCCCCGCTGCCACAGTATCCAAGAGCGAACTGTGAAAGTGAAGTTAGAGCCAGGGTCTTCCTTGTTCCAGGTGTTCAGGTCTCCTTTCTGAGCAGATAATAAGTGTGATTGTGTTGTTAACATCTCTCTCTAAAATGCATTCTGTCCCATTAACTGTAGTTGCATAAACAACTTTTCTATGTATTTTTCAACAACTTTTATGAAAAAAATAAAACATGTCAAGAGCATCTACAAAATAAAAGCTAGGATGCAAAAGTCATTTTCAGCATCCTTCTCAAACCAGGTTGGTTCTCTGGCATTCTAGTTACCTATAAGAATAGCTACAGCTATGGTTAATATCCTTGTCATGTACTGTATGTTTACTACAGTATGATAGCTGTAGTGAATGCCAGTTTTGTAAGTGGAAAATTCCTGGCTGAAATACACATTTTGGAGCTCCCATCCAGACATAGGCACCCTGACAGAACTTCCCACAGTAGTAAGAACTATGCTTCAGAGAATTAAAATCATGGATCATGGCCCTTTTAACTGCCTACATAGTGTTTTCTCTGTGGATGGCTCAGTCACTGAAAAAACACACTGGGTGTTAAAGTACCTATCAGGTTAACTATGAAAAGTGGATGCAGGAGCTCAGACTGTTTATTTGTGTAACTCCAGGGAAGTCATGGGGAGGAAAAGTAG
Source organism: Chauna torquata (assembly GCA_013399475.1). Lineage (NCBI taxonomy): Eukaryota > Metazoa > Chordata > Aves > Anseriformes > Anhimidae > Chauna > Chauna torquata. Next base: position 2,284 of record VXAL01015974.1, on the reverse strand, counting down.
ACTGTAACATCTGAGAGCTTTAATAGATTTGATGGACCAAATCTCTTTGATTCTGCTCAAGCGTTATGTGGTTAAGAAAATTTTAGTTTTCTAATTTCTGTATAATTTTGCCTCTGCCAGCTTTCTGAGTTAGGTATTTGGCATATATATCTTTTATATAACAATGTTTGTAAAGGCTCTGAATGGACCTTGCTTATGCAGGAGAGCTCTCAGGTGTGAGAAGTCGGAAGGATCCTCATTTTGCCTGTACGAGATACTGAACTTAGGCTCCTTTTCTGAGTTCATTATTTTCATGATCTTACTATCTCATTTTGTGCACACAGTTCATGATATTCCTTATATTCCAGCAACAAATTTATTTCCAGATTAATTCCAAAAATATATCAATTGTCATAAAAATAATCTTTGAAGTCATGTTCATGTTTTATTGCTCTTAAATAAAGAAGGAATGATTATGCACACACAAAACAATGTAGCACTAACAGTTTTTGTAAGACTAACCATCACTGGACTAGTAAGAAGAAACTACTTTGAAAACCATAGAAGGAATGCAGTAGAAGTGAAAAATTGCTATATGTCAAGGATAATCTTCTAATTGAATTATAAGTGGCTGAATTTCCAAATGAGGTGTGAGTAGCAGGAAAGAATACTTTTGCATGTCCAACACTTGCCATGAGATGTCTTTGTGAGACCTGGGCATCACAGGTGGGATCCAGAGCTCATAGGAACTCACGGAATTTTATCTATTGATTTCATTAAGTTTTATCAGACCCCTATAATTTTTAAATGATAGTGAAAAACTAAAATCTACCATATAACTGAATATGTGAAAAATAAAACTGAATCTTGATTTGGTTTAGCAGTCTTGAACTCTCACAAATGTAAAGCTCATATTTACAGATGCTTATCTGCTTTACATAGCACTTTCAAATTGTGGAAATATCACAATATGTTTTATTTATAGGCTTTCTGACTAATGATATGCAGAACACCATTTGTGGGAATTTAACTATATTTTTAAAAGAACTATCAGGTTGAGGAGCCAATCCCCTAAAATGACATTGAAAGGAGTAGTTCTGTGTTGTCTCTTGCTTCATTACACCCATAGGATTAGCAATAGCATCAGCCTGGGTAGTTTGATCGAGCATAATGCCAGGATTTTAGTCCACCCTATGCAGACACAGTCCCACTGTTAGTACTAGTTATGGCCACATAGGGAGACTTGATTTAATAGTTGGTGGTCATATTCTGCAAAGATGTAAACAAGTAAAATTTTACTAGTTTCATTGGACCCAAGACAACTTAATCAAGAACTGAGTAATGCAGTATAAGCTCACAATCTCTAAATTTTGACTATAAGATAGCAGCAGACTGAAGGGAACACATATTACAGGAGAAGACTCCGAGTTTTTGAGCTCACGTATGGGTTACCCGTAGCTTTCAAACCACATATGGTCATTAGCAGGTCAAGCGCACCTACCATCTTTGTAACCATACTCTTTCCTGGCTAACTGGCAGAAGAACAAACTGGGTGACCACCGTGGGAGGAAAACAGCCAGCAGGAGCTGCTTAGGCTGATACTGCCATATTATCCCTCAACACAATGGGAATGCTGAGACCTGTACTGCGAGACAACAGTGGGAGTCTTTGGGAGCCTGACAGCTCCCGTACTTGCAACACTCCCTGTAATCTTATTGGTTTTCTGGGAGGTGTGCTATGTGTTCTGACGATTTTGCTCATGTGGACACGGTAATGTGTGGTTTGGAGGATCATGAAGACTATCTGCTCTTCTTCTGCCTCAGGTGGGCAGATGTAAAACCCACTTGTGTCCCTGAGAAAGTTCTCACTGACTTCGGTGATTGTTTTGCTTGGGCTGTGAGTTGGAATGACATGCAGCTGGTGGAGATATATTTATACTTTGAATCTACTTGAAGCAATTATACTTATCTGGTACAAAGGAATACAGGAAACTCAGCGTGAGGTTTTCAACTAATTCAGGAGGAATCATGCAAAAGAAACTCCCAGATGATCTGCTTGCATGTATGTATAACCTTATTAACCAGAGTTTTCTTGCTGTTAATAACATGTTGGTGACGAAGAAAGGATAATTATAAATTCATTATCCCCACCCCTTGTTTTGTGCTTCTCTGTGATAGTTCAATACCGATAGGTACCTAAGCTCCACCATGCCACTTTGGAGCACCCAATGACCCTCAGCAATTCCGCAACAGAAGGATCTTCTGGGAGACCAGGCAAGGTAAACAGCTGCTTAATCTTCTCCATA
>VXAL01015972.1:0-15595 GCA_013399475.1 Chauna torquata | reverse complement strand
ACTATTTACTGTGATGATATTTTCCTAGTAATCTTCTGCACAATAGGCCCATATGAGATCCTGATCACTTTTCTTCAGATTTGGCAAGATAAGGGCAAGAACTGGAAGACAGCAGCACTTTCCAGCATTGTGCAAAATGGTTTTAGAGCTAGTAAGATTTGGTCAGACCATCAGTGATATTAAAATCTTACATATGTGCTTCCATTTCTTTCTTTTGTTTTCAGCTAGGCCCTACATTTGTAGCTTCATACAGCAGAAAAACATTCCCCTCCTCAAATTATCTCTCAACTTTAATATCTTTGTTGTTGTTGTTGTTGTTGTTTGGTTGGTTATTTTGGTAGTGAATAAAGGCAGTTTTAACCTTCCCTTCCCTTCCCTTCCCTTCCCTTCCCTTCCCTTCCCTTCCCTNCCCCTCCCCTCCCCTCCCCCCCTTATAGTACCTACTATCATACTGCTAGGCAGCGGGTCCAGAAATCAGAGATCTTTTTGCAGCATGCCTCATGCTCCAAAGAGCTGGCAAAAATAATTAAATATTTCACCTATATGTCACGCCTTTTTCATTTAGGCTGTGGCAAGCTTAATAAGAGTATTCATTAATCTTGAATGGCCCATTCATGAACTGCCGAAAAGAAAGAATTATGGGTTACATCTTACTTAAAGGGCATGGAATTCTTTACTGCATTATTCTGACATTTTTTTTAATGTATAGGGGGAAAAAAAGTACAGTTTCCAAATAAATCTTTTTAAATAAATCCCTGCAATAGTTTATAATAAAATATTGGAGGAGGAAAAAATACAATGAACACCTAACCCATTCAGCCTACCTCCCAAAACCCCTCAATTTTAAAACAGAAGGAAGACAAAAAAAAAAAAAAAAAAAAAGTACCTCTACAAAAATGATTGCTTCTACATATCCAAGATTAAGAAAAGTTATAATAGGATACTGTTAATGTAAATAAAATAGGAACTCGACAAAACAGGGAACCATTTTTTTTTTAACTTCTCCAAATACTGGCTGTCTGAACAAACCAAAAATTCTAGAATGACTACAGAGTGAATCAGGCATTTTAATTAGTATGCAGACAGAAAGGAGGACAATATCAGATGATTAGTTTGCTTCTTTTTATCATTAATTCTAAACTTGCATCTATGCTAAAGAACAAAATTATTTTACAAAAAAAGAGTTTTTCTAAGTACTTTTGCTCTTATAATGTGCACCCACCTTCTAATTTAAACAGAACATGAGCATCATTATTATTACTCAAACAATTATTTATTAAAAATGTAAAATTATTTGGGATTTCATGTATCACGTGATATTTCTGGTTATGTCTGGACAAATGCAGCAATGACAATTTTCCTTTCCAAAATATTTCTGTCATGTTCATTTTCATCTGCAACAACATTAGTCCGTAAACATTCAATTATTAACTCCCACATTATTTAAAAAAAAAAAAAAAGTATGTCTTGCAGGGCTTTTAGGGGATTCAACACAAAAAAAACTTGCATTGTTTTCTGTAAACTTGTAAATTTTACAGAATGACAAGTAGAGTTATAAACTATATTTTTACAATATGCAGGGTCAACCCCAAATAAAATTATTTAATCAAAGAAATGAGTTTTTACTTCACATAACATCCAATAAGTTAGTTTTCAGATCACAGGTCTTCAGTTACCATCTACTTCCAGAAGACAGGATATTTGCTTCCAGAGGGAGTGTATTCACTATGAAAGTTTGTTTGACTATGTAAATGGTGACTTCTTAATTTGTACATCAAATTCTATGGGCTTTTTCTCTACAATAGTCAGGGATCAGGATTTCCAGAAGACAGACTGTATGCTCATTGACTCTTTGAGTAGCAAGTCCTAATTTTATGTCAAGCACCTCTTTCTGTTTTTTTTTTTTTTTTTTTTGTGTGTGTGTGTTTTTGTTTGTTTGTTTGTTTGTTTTCAGTGCAGTGACAGAACATGGTAACCAGTAACAGTTGTCTGCTAAAGACCTCAACAGTGATGACCATAAGATGGTCTTAATGTCAGTATCCTGATGACTTCACCCGGAAATGCTAGTCTTTTGCAGCTTCTTAATCATTATCTTGAATATGGCAATTCTGAATTACAGAATCATGGGAATGTAGATTTAGAAAGAATTCAATGGATACCTACACCACATTAGAATTTACCAGTATATTCCCAACAGGTGCACAACCTACCCTTACAAATCTCCACCAGGAGAATCTACAAGCTCTATTTCTAGCCTGCTCCACAGTTTCACTGTCATTATGTATTTAGACAGTTTTTCCTAATACCAAGCCAAAATCTGTTTCTGTGCAAACTGAGCCAGTCCGTTCTCCTCTGTCCTCCAGTGGCGATGGAGAACATACTGGAAAAACAGTCATCATGACTCCTCTCCAGCTTCTCTGTTCCAGATTAAACAAATCCAAGCCTTTTAACTTCTTTCATTGTTTTACAGAAAAACTTCTGTTAACAAAGCCCAGAATAGAACCAACATTTTTCTGGCGTCTTCACAGTTGTTCTATATTTAATTTATGGCCCCATGGATAACAAATGCATCCTATTTAGCTTCCTACCCAATTGTTCCCCATTTCAAGTTCAACATGTGAACAAATGCAAATTCAAATGTCCTCTCAGTCTGCCTGTTCTGTCAGAGTAATTTTAAGCTTACTTCTACCTTCTCTCCAGCATTTATAATGGATAGTATATCCTTAGTTTGCCTAAGAGAATCTCAAAGTATCTCTGAAATACAATCCCTAATGTTCCTAATATTTCTTATTAAAAAAAAAAAAAATTTTGCTTTTCTTTCTCTTATCATCTACTCCTTTTACAAGCTCTTAAGCACAATCACTAAGAATTTCAAGGATTACTTTATCTACTTCTTTAACTACTCAAGAATAAACTACATTAGGACTTGCCAACTTGAACATTTATTTTGGCTAAATATTCTTCAATATGCACTGGACTAAACACATGTATACCTGTTAAAAGTAATTATTTGGTCAAGTTAACTTTCCATGTGAAAGAAAAAAAATAATCTTGTATTTCAGCTTCTTTCTTCTCCAAGTTAACGTATGTCCATATCAGTACCATATCGACATTTTTTTAAAAGTGTATTTAAATATACTTTGTAGTACATGACCTTGGCTAATTGAAATTCACTGTTTTTTAGTCTGCTCATCTCATATTTAGGTGCTTTTCTCCTCTCCACTCATTTATGCCTACAAAAATTGTAGAGATTAATGCACATGATATGCAAAAAATAGTTTTTATGTTACAAACAGGAATCTGACTCCAACTTTGAGCCTTTGAAGTTATTGGTCTTTTCTTTTTTTTTTTGTCCTTTCAAGTTCTTTTGTCTGTCTGCCTGGCAGATCTAGATGTGACAACACCACTTATCACATTCTAATTTAATTTCTAGATTAACTCATATTTTTTTGGATCTTTCTCTGTACACCAGTGTTCTGCAAATGCAACATCTTGGATTTAGAAAAAGGTTTTTACCAACCCTGTTTTACAGGTTACAAATCCTTTAAAAATTATTTTGAACAAATGGGTCTTTTTTTCTTTTTAACTTTGTAAAGACAGATCAAATTCTTATATATTCTCTTGTTGCTCCAAACCAGCATTATCCTTAGATAATGCTAGTTTATCTGTCCTTAGAATACTAGGAAAAATCTAACTGCTAGAATTTGCTAATCAAATATTCATCCCTAAGTTGTGCTGCTATATTCAGATTACTTATTTACATGTCATGTTAAACTGCTTCTAAAGCACTGAACACGTAGCCTAGTTCATTTGTTTCAAGGGGACTTGTCAAGTTACTTGGCAGTTTTGAAAATATGGTCACTTACTTCAACATCTACATAAGCAGAAGTTTCATGTTGAATGACTTGAGCCATTTTTTTAAAATAGATATATGGAGAATTTGAGGAAATATGTTGACAGGACGTTATTTCCTTGATATTTACCACATTCAGGATTGCAACTCTTAGTGATGCCATCTTTATTAATTTGTACCTTTCTAGGCATTTATATCATTCCCTTACATATGAAGTAAAACCTGAATTTATCACGTCAGTCTCACTGTCCTGAATTTGTCAAACAGTTTTACCAAGAACTGCATTTCAGTAGATGTAAGCTATTTCTCTCTCTTTCCTTCTCCATGCTGCTTTCTTCAATGATTCCTTCAATTCCAAAGTATGTGCCTGGTTCTGATTGCACAGTAATGACTAGACCACAATCTACTTTACAGTAATGCACTATTCTCACCAAACTGAGAATAACAGATAAAGCAAATCTTAAGAAATTCCATTATACCAGGGCAATATTCATATTTATAGCTCAAAAATATTTCTGAAGGCTGTCTTTTTTCTTTTTTCTTTTTTTTTTTTTCCATTATTTTATAGCATAAAAGAAGTTGTGATTTCACATCGAACTTTTTCTTTCTCTATCTTCTGTCACTGGCTTTTCAGACCTATCTACGAGCTGTAAAATATGATTAATTCACAATTCAGCTGGTAAAGCTTTCTCACCTATTTTTAGGCTGGATTATTAATGAACTGCAGCTTATGTGCTCACTCATTTTGCCCTTCTGTATCAAAATCTTCATATGTTGAACAGCTGGACCAAAATCAGACAGTTTTGACTGAGGATATGGATATCTCCAGGATACCACATTCCTTCAGATTATGTAAAAAGCAGGTTTTTGTGTAAACATGTGTGACCCTCCCAATGCCCACACTGACAGAATAGCAACACACATGAGCTCAAAACTTAAATCTTAGGCATCAGAGACTTCAAATGAGTTCAACTTCCAGACATATTCATTATTCCACTTTTCTCAAAACCGGCAGTCACTGATTCTCTGAAACTTTTCCCTCTCCTCTTGATACTGTATTTGCTACCTCTGACTTTTCTGCATTAATGTATAAATATGGCTTGTGTTTTGTGTCAGAATAATTTGGTCTGGACAGCCTTTGTGATTCTCTTTTTTTTCTTCCTCCGAAAAGAGATGCTTTCTTCTCAAAAACACCAATACAATTTCCATTACCTCATGCTCAGTAAACAAGTTTCTTTCATCTGCTGCAATTACCTTGTACAAACCAGGTTTTAATATAAAAGTTCATCATTAATTAAAACCAACTTCCACAGTACAATTAATGGAAAGAAATTTCATAATCATATATTCTTTGTGCAGAACATTCAAAAAGTTTCAAGAATCTCACCACAACAATAAACCTACAGCTAGAAAGTATGTCCTCAGCCAAAAATAAGACTGAACAGAGCAGTTGGGTGAATAAAATCAGCAGGTTCTTTGAAGATCTTGAATACTCAAGAGTAGCTGCGAGCATTCCTTTAGAAAAGGCAGCTCTTGACTCTTCTAGACCTTGAATAAAACTCCATTGCACTTAGGTTACTGGAGTCAAAAGGCAGCAGAATAGATGCTGTCATGCTCCATAAGGGTGACTCCAGCTCTCCCTGGAACCTTAGCTGGGACCTGTTACTTGTTCCCAGGAACAGAAAACCTACTTCTCCCATAACTGAAAGGATATTTCTGCAAGGAACACCGGTACAGCTATTCCTCCAGAAGTAGTGGGTTGGCCCAAGACATTCAGTGGGCTGAAAGGCCGATAGACAGGCCTGTAATAATTTCCAAACAGAGGTTTTGCCTGTCTGATTACACTCCCTGTCTATCTGCCCGTATGCAGTATAACTGGGCTTTTTGCATGTGGTGCAAAACACCAGTTCTAGGATTAAAAAGCTTTGATGCAACTGGATACTTTGTTTCAAGAGATCACTCCCATTTAGGCCACAGATGTACTTCTCCAGTGGTCACATCCAGTTGGTTCAGGTGGCGGGGGTAAGCCTGACTTAGAAAGGATGCTTCACAAACTGCTAGCAGGTTTACCTGGTGGCTTTTAGGAGAAGAGCATTTCACACATTTGCACAGTATTTTTAAGCAACAAGTCTGTAGGAAAATGTAGCAACAGTCTCTACAAAATAATTGCAGAGCATGGATTCAATATCATGAAACTATGCTATCCACTTTCACTCACTGCCTATTCCCTTTAGATCTAAGATGTAGCAAGGGAAGAAGAGGATTGGAGATAGCTGAGAGAACAGAGGATAAGATTTCAAGTGCTTTAATTCCATGTTTTGAAAAGAAGGAAAGTGTCAGATTGACTTTGAATTAAACAAGGCATGATCAAGTGACATTCCTATTAAAATTTGTATTTTGGTTGAATGATCCCTCCTCACTTCATTGACAATTTCCATTTTTTACCTCATTTTGCAGGCCATGCTATTTTGACTTAAACCTTTGAGATTATTCAGTTTCTTGGCCAGTAATTATCATAGCAATTTAGCTAGAAAATATAGTGGAATTACCCTAGTGAGTAATATTATCTTGTGGGAGAAATAATTGCAGAACAAATCTCTTACTCTGTATTACCTTTCTATAAAGCGTTTGAAATATGCAACCCATCTGTGCTGCCTTTACTCATTGTTTACTAATTTGTTTCATATAGAGATCACTTACTTCAGTGAAATTCATCATATGTTGTGGTACTACTCACTAAGCCAATGGGTTCTTAATAATCATCAGTTACACTATTCATTAACATTTCAAATGGGAATACTGCTTAGTAGAAAATGTCACTACAATAGACAAGCAGTAGAAATTCAACTGTCTCTAAGTTACTATTACATATCCTTACTTAATGCTTAAAAGTGTGATACTGAACTAGTTCTGCAGTGTTATCCTAATTAATACCTGGATATTCTCCAATTAGAAACACAGTACAAATCAAGTGATTCAATTATCCTCTTCTTTTTTTCAACAGGTCCTCCAATTCTATATATCATGTGAAATATCACCGTTTGAAAATAGAGCAGAATTTGGCCCAAGTACCAAAAAATGAGTAACATAAGGTGTGGAACTGCTCAGGCTATTGATATATGTGGAAAGTGACAAGAATTTAACAAAGTGTTTCACCCTGTATCTATATGAAAGTTAGTTTAAGATTAAGGTCCAAAGTGAATTTGGAAAAGATTCTCCTGAGTAACTCCATTGTGCCAGTACTTTTCCAGATAACAGCTACCTTGTCATTTTAAACTGCCCAGAAACAAGGCACTCCAATGCCTGAAAATGATTAATAATAGACCAGTTCATTACTGATTACATTGGCACTATCAGAATATTTCACTGAGAAGTAAAATTCTGATGTCCAGATTCATCTAAGTCTTCAGCTGATATCGAAGTATGATCTTTCTTAGTCTAAACTCCCTCTGTTGTCAGTAGGAGAAAAGAAACAGGCACTTTCAAAGGCAGGTTCATTACTGAGATGGACTACGGTGCCTTCCTTTCCATTGACTAGAGCAGTTTAACTGGAAGTTTTCTACAGATGTCTAGTGTTAGATGAATGCAAGCCTTGATAAGTTTAAATCTGTGTTTTTCATTGAGACCTCTTACTTAATATATTCTCTTGACCAAGCCATGATACACAAAGATTAATATCTACAACAAATAAGGCATTATGAATATTTTGTTTGGGATAAAAAAAAAAAAAAGTGTAATGAAAATTTGGGAACTTTGCCTATTTTATATATTTATTTGATTGTTAAACTGAAACCATACAATATTTGAAGTGTTCCATGAATTTTCATATCACAGTGATGTTAGTTTTCACATTCACAAAGAAAAGAAATCTGGAAAGCCTTATAACATTTGCAAAAATAAATAAATAAATAAATAAATAAATAAACAAACAAACAAACAAACATAAAAAAATCACAGTTTTCTAAATTCAACCTCTTTCCCTTTCTTTTGTAAAGAAGCTCACAAATATTATTTCTAAATTCTAAGTAATCCATGCAAATAAACTAGAAATTGTGAAATATTTTTTTTAATTGACCTGCAAATTACAAGTCTCCCCTGAAATTTCCACTGAAATTAGTAGAAATCTTAATGGTATAAAAATATCTTTCCAAAGTTCCTGCAGTTCAATAGTCTACTTAACTAAAAGGTTGTGTGTACCCAGCCATTCTGGCTGTTGAATCCTGAGGTCAGGAAGTCATTTTCCATCTCTCAAATCAACCCACTGCTCACTTGAATGCTACTTCACCTTCACACACTCTTCTGGCCTCCACTTCAGTTCCATCCATAAGTAATCACTTCTGCTCTCATAGGAGCAGAGTCCTATTCTGCTCAGATCCTTTCCCTCCACCTCAGGAAAGGATTGTATGAGTGTGGTTTTCCCCTGTCTAGTTCCAATGCTGTAGGGAAGGAGAGGAAAGGACTGAAAATAACTATCCAAGAATTTACATAAAGAAAAGGAAAAAGGAGAAGAACTTCCTTTGAGAAGTTTGTGCAAGCAGCTGAAATGAAGCGGAAGAAGATCTAAGTGCCTTTTTCATCACAAGCTTTAACTGACAGTTCTTTCCCAACAAGTGAGAAAGCAACACCAGGGCTGACATTTAGGAGAGTCTGAAATGTCTCCAGTTACTGGGAGAACATCCCCTATCCAGGAAGAACTCCAGGAACAGGCAATCTGGAACATTACCTTAATTAAATGTAGGAGCATCTCTTTCTTAAAGTCATAGAGAGAAAGTCTGAGCCTTATTTATTTTCCATTGTATTTCTTATTAAAATGTAAAATGGAGTTTTATACAAATCTTTGTATCTTAGATCATTTTCTTAATGCTGCTCTATTCCACAAGAGTTGTTTGTATCAGTGTTTGTAGATAATGAGATCTGCTGTACATAGTAAGAAACATATCAAGTGTAATTGTGGTCAATTACTGAGAAAAAGTTTAACTGCAATAACATACTTTCTCACATTTTCAGCAAAAATAGTCTACTGTTAGGCAATTCAAAGTGTTTTTTTTAGCTTGGTGTGACAGCTGCAAAAAATGATGAAGCAGTAGAATATTGCATTGTGACTATCTGCACAAATATACAATAGAAAATAGGAGATTAGGTAGCATTTCTGCAGAAAAGAATTCTGTGTCACTGTGCATAATCAGAAGCTAAATAGGAATTAAAAATATTACATTGTTGGCAAAAAAAATAAAAAATGTTATGTACAAATTAAAAGAGTGTTGCAAAATGATTTGTTTGTGTAGAAATGATGTGATCTCAGTGGGAATCCAGCATTGAAGTTTTGACAGTATACTTTTAAGAAATATGGAGAAAGTCCAGAGGACAGCAGCAAAAATTGTCAGAGTTTAATAAAATGAGTTACAAGGAAAGATGTTAATTCTGGCTGGTTAATCTAAGGAAATGGAAAGTGACAGAGGAAGTGCTAATATGCTGCTTCAAAGATGAAAGCAATAATCTCTTTTTCATACCTGGCGTATAAGCAAAGATAGAAAGGCTTAATTTATGGCAAGGTAGATAAAGGAGAAATATAAAGGGCAAAGTATCTAACAGAAAATACAATGCAGCACTGGAAGGGATTACTCGTGGCAAGTGTGGAGTGTCTATCGGCAATATCTATGAACATGTTGGAAAACAATTCCTTCTCCCGAGTAATTCAAAGTCACCAGCCAAATTCAGTGTTGGACATACAACACAAGCAACAAAAAATTATTTGAATTCTTTAGCCATAATCCCTTTCTTTGAGTGATCTAAATTCTGCCTCACTTATATGTGTGTAAACCAGAAGTAAATCTGGTATTTTATGGAATCAGTGTGGTAACATAGTGCAAGTCAGATGAAAATCAGGATCAGTCTCATATTTGCAGTACAAACTGGAGTACTATCTTCAAGTTCAGTAACATTATTGCAAAGCCAACATGAAAAGTCATCAGTTTTCAGATAGCACAGTCTCCTCAGGTCTTACATGCCACTCCAAAATCTTTAAGTACAGTACTTTACTCCTGCTTTCCACTGGTACTTTTTTAAAAGTTATTTTTCTCCTTACCACTAGTTTGATAACCATGAAGAAGATATTTTACTTAAATACAGTCTGATAGATTATTAGATATTTTATTTTAATAGTGAAAAGAATTAATTATATATACATTTAAAATTATATAGATTAATGTAAGCATGTACTTATTCAGATTCTAAATGTTTGAAGGTTATGAGTGATATATCCTGTTTATTAGGTAATTATTTTTATATATTTGTGCCAAGATTTATTTGTAAAAAAATACCATTAAAACGAATGTAGGCTTCTACATAAAATCCAGAACAACAGTACTTTAGGATGCTTTTATTTAACTAAAATTATACCAAATATGCTAGTCATATTAAACAGCTTAATCAAAACACACTTTGCAATTAAGACTTAATAATATATTACACAGGACAACTGTGTCTATGGGATTCTGGGCACCACATTTGTCAATATTTTGGATGTAGCAGGTCTCAGCCTTCCAGACCTAACTACTATTCAAAGACTGGATAAGGAAAACAAGATGTCCTACTTTTTTAGCCTGTAGTAAGTTGCTCAACTTCGAACTAACTGATCATTGGAACTTCTTGTGGTTTAACCCGGCAGGCAGCTACGCACCACACAGCCGTTTGCTCACTCTCCCCCCACCAACCCAGTGGGATGGGGGAGAGAATCGTGAAAAAGAAAAAAAAAACTCGTGGGTTGAGATATAGACAGTTTAATAGGACAGAAAAGAAAGGGAAAATAATGATAATAATAACAATAATAATGATAATAGTAAAAGAATATATAAAGCAAGTGTACACAATGCAATGCACAATGCAATTGCTCACCACCCGCTGACCGATGCCCAGCCTGTTCCTGAGCAGTGGCCCCCCCTTTGCCCTGGCCAACCCCCCCCAGTTTTATTGTTCAGCATGACGTCATATGGTATGGAATATCCCTTTGGTCAGTTTGGGTCAGCTGTCCTGGTCCTGTCCCCTCCCAGCTTCTTGTGCACCCCCAGCCTCCTTGCTGGCAGGGCAATATGAGGAGCTGGAAAGTCCTTGGCTCTGTATAAACACTGCTCTGCAGCAACTGAAAACATTACCATTATCTTCATCAAAAAATCCAAAACACAGCATTGTGTGAACCTTTACAAAGAGAATTTAACTCTATCCCAGCCAAAACCATGACAGAACTAAACTAAACTGAATGAGCTGTTCTTGTCCATGAGTTGTCCATGAGCATTGTAAAATTCTCAGACTATAGGGTGTTACGTTTGTGATTTCCAATTCAGTAACTACTTTTTCTTAAAAAAAAAAAAAAAAAAAAGGTAATGACTGCTACAACTTGATTTTTTTTTTATAATTTAAATTCATTAAATACATTATAATAAGCTTCATCCCTAGGATAAGCTAAGTAATTTAAAGATTCANTTTTTGGTTGTTTTTTTTCCTGCGTCCTTTTCCGCCTGGTGCCGATTCCACCCCCCCCCCCCCCCCAAAAAAAAAAACTAACGATTATCTTACAGAATGCAGGATTTTGGATTTATTTACACAAACCTCCATTTAATTGGAATTTTTAAATTAGCAATCCTATTTTGGTTTAAGCAGAAAAAAACATATACGGTTAACAAATGACTGCCTTTTTTCTCTAAGTTCATAACTGACTGGGCCAAGGGTCTGCTAGGTGGGGTGTACTCAGTCTGACTGCAGAGGTTTAAGGTTCTGGTTCCCTAGGCTGCCTGTCTGAACCTCTGCTATCAGTCACATCCAAGGTAATAGAGCAACACAGGAGAATCTGTGACACATGTAAAATGCACTCTTTAATATTCTGCTGCACTTACACAAACTGCCAGGCAAATTGGGTGCTAAAGAGTAGTCTGATCTGGGGAAGAGTGAGAGGGAAGTGTACATCAGCTCCTGTCAGCTCTGCAACTGCTGCAGTAGAGTTTGGCAGTAGGGCCAGACAGCTGAGGTCATTGACATCTTCAACAAGCAGCTGTTTGCTTCAGTGCACAGCGGTCACAATCCTCATATCCTACAGACACTCTGCCGGCAAGCAGCACTCTATCAAGCTGCTGTTAACAGTTGCCTTCTGTCATGTGTCCGTATGTTAAGCCTCATTTAGATGGAAATTATCTACATTGACGCCAACTAAACTGTAGGCAACCTTAAAACACAGTCAAGTCCTTAAACAATCTGCCTTAAAATATTCATTCTAATATACTTAAAGCAGGCTACATAGGGAAAAAAAACTTTTTGATGGGGGAGAAACATTGACCGCAATGAAGAAAAGCTGAAAGAAATAAAAAGGTCTATATATAGAAGTTGCCAACAAGTTCTTTTTTCCATGAAGTCACTTTCCTGGAATTTTTTTTGTATAGTAACTTCATTTTGCTGATGAGTGGGAAGAATAAGAACAAGGGAAGAAAAGCAGGCTGCCTGTTTTTTTGTTTTGTTTTGTTTTGTTTTGTTTATATGACTGTTTTCTTCTTGGACTCCTTTCCCAAAACACACCACAAAGAACATTCCTTTTCTTCTCCCCAATCATGTCACTTTCTTTCCCTCTCTTTCACTTTTTTCTAGTGCCTTCCATAAGGCTGAGATTGTGTTTAGTGTAGATGGGAATCACAAAGAGGAGGAAGGAACTCAGGGATATACAGTTAGACAACACACACCTGGCTTTGATTTCTGCTTTTGCTGCAGACTTTCTCTGACACTTTTGGTGAGACTTTTAACTTCTCTTCCACGGCTTCCCATCTGTGGAATGTGTAGAACCACTCACTCTGTCTTTCACAGAAGAGTCTGCTCAGCAAAGCTACTTTCTGCTATGTATGGCTAATGCCAATCATAATAAGATCCAATCTAAAATAAATTTCCTCCTTTTTTCTCCTCCTTTTTATTTATTTATTTATTTATTTATTTTTGAAAGCTTCACTTGCATTCACATTCATAAAAGAAGTATTACAGGAAAATATACTCTCCCTGTCACTGCTTATCACTACTTGGAATCACACTGGGTGATGACTGCTTCATAGGGGCACTACTGTATTTACAGATTTCCTAGGCCAAAATATAATCATTGAACAGGATGTACTTAGTGATTCTTTCAAAAAAAAAAAAAAATAGCGATGATATACATCCCACAGATATAAGCTTCAAATGCTTGAAGGGCAAGAAATAGATGCTTCCTTCCTAGCAACAAACAAGGATGAATGTTCCAGTCCTCTTTATCAAATACGCATGGGGAAGGAAGCTTAAAGTCCGGAAATGACTCCAGATATAAAGAAGTCTGACAGCCAGGAAGACCGTAAGGTCATTCACTTGTTTAGAAAGGAGTCTGGGAGACTGGAAAGGACATTATAGAGTTAAAAGTTGACAGCAACATAACACAAAACTCCAGAATCAAAGTCCAATTTAGGCATCCATTAAGAAACATGTTAGGCTGGATTATGCAGCAACTAAAGATATCAAAACCAAGATTCAATCCAAACAGAGAATTCAGGTTTGAATCTACCAGCTCAGCTGAATAAGTTGAGAAAGTAGAATGCGGCAAGAAAGGATGAAGAATATCTGATTCTTCTTCCCAGCTGTGTCATAGGGTTTACTTAGATAAAGCATCATTATTGTTTCTCAAACTCATTTTCAAGTAGTTATTGGATTCCTATAGCAACCATGGCAAATAAGTTCTTTAACTGCAAATTTACTCACAGATACCTAACTGTCCAAGTTATATTTTTCACTTCCTTCTTCCATTATATAAATAAATCATGATGTATATATATTTATAAATAGCCTTGGTAGTGCTTATTAAAAGAAATAACTTTCCCAGCATCCAGAACTATTATTACTTTAAAATGGTTTTATATGACCTTTAAGAAAATTGTCAAAGGCCCATATCCTAACTTTTCTCATATTAAGTTTGCTTTTTCCCACCATGTCACTAGAAAGTAGTGTTACCAAACAGCAATGTTACCAAAGAGAATGTTGAAATGTCATTTATGGCTAAACCTTGACAGCATTCAGCTAACCTGATGGAGACGGCAAATTTGTTACATTTCTTTTGTCTGGGTATTGTGTCCTAACTGAATGAAGAAATATGATGTGAATATGACAAAAAGTTTTGGGAACTCATAGTGCTTATACTGAAACAGTCTTTGTGATTCTTTTTCCTCTTTTTTAATTGTTTGCTTTTGATGTGCTATCCAATGTACAGATTTAGTTAACTTGATCTGGTTAAGACCAAATATCAGCATGACATAAATGAATTTCTCAGGTAGGAAATTTTCTCGTGTTGCATTTTACATTTTCGTAAATGCAGTTTTGCTATCAAGAAATTACATTGTATACTTATACTGGGGAAAACAACAGTGTTGCTGGCATCCAGTCTCATTCCTCCCATTTTGTTTTTACAGACCACTATTTCAATCACCATTGATAAGAATTTCACTGAAGCAGTAAGTAGTGAGAGATATTACTTCAATGCAAGGTTGGTTATAAGCCCAACTGTAGGAAATTATTCTGATATTACAGAGCGGTGGAGAAAACAAATATATTGGGCCTCTCTACATATGGTTTTTTACATTCTTAAAAATTTGTCTGATAACTTCTAAATTAGATTCATCTTTGGAGCCCAGTTAAGCAGGATAAGCCAGGCCTGTAGGTCAGTATTCCAGTCTTGGAATGCAATTTCTTGGTGCTTTTGTATTTAGTAGAATTCTTTCTGTTTTTATTACATTCACTTCCCTTCCGAACAAACAAAACAAAACAAAAAAATCCCATGAAACTATTAAATTTACAAAGTTCCATCCAGCAATGCCAAACTGCACCTTTCTCTCAAAATAATGGTCTTCAGTTTGCATCTGTGTAAAGGAGGGCTTTTCATATCCTTGGCATTAGAAAGACCTGGTGGTTAGTGCTAATCTACCTTGCCTCTAAACCCTGCACAGAGCTTAATCTGTGGTAGGGATGAATCACTACAGTTAGGTCAGTTTTTAAATCAAAGACAGCAAACAATTCTAGTAATACTGCACTTAACAGCAGTTCTACTTTTTCATTGGCCCAGATGAATGCTTAGAGTATTTGTGCAAAAAAAAAAAAAAAAAAAAAAAAAAAAAAACAAAACAAACATTCAGGTTACAGAGAGCTAAGAAATCACCATGTCTTTTCTGAGCAAGAGAAGATGGCTGCATGTCCCCTCCTAGCCTGTTGCAACCCGAAGAAAAATGATGTTGATTACTCCTTAAGATAAAGAGCTAACTGCCCCATTACAGTTGGCATATACTGTTGACTGTGTAAGCTTGAACATATAATGAAACTGGACAGAGTGAATGCTTGAACATATAATGAAACTGGACAGAGTGAATGCACTGATGGCAGTAAATGTATCAAGAGAAAGAGAAGACTATGTGAGATACTGATTCCAAACCTTCAGTGCTGTTTCATTAACATTTAACTACGAATTCATTGAAGATATTATGATGGATATCTGTCACAATTGATATTTTCTTTTTTTACATTTTATCTTTTTTTTTTTACATTTATTGTAACTCTTTCCAAAATCTAATACGTTTAGCCCTTCTTTCAATCTGTAACTTGTGAGCATATTAAATTAGATGAACTGGGGCAAAAATCTGTGAGTGTACAAACTTCTGACAAATTAATAGATGTAACTTCCACCAGACTCCCCAGGTCCTT
>VXAL01015971.1:0-43674 GCA_013399475.1 Chauna torquata | reverse complement strand
ACCTATAACTACAAAAACTGTTTGGCAAATTTGACTCCTGTACATGCAGCCTTGGAAAATTATGCTTTTGATTTTGAAATTGTTCTCTGACTAACTGCCTCCATTTTGTTTCTTTTCATTATCCACTTCTACCTGGTAAAACAAAACTGACCGAGATATTCGTGGTGTGTATAAAGTTGGTGAACATGTTAATCATATATTTCTCTTGTTTTGAGCTTTGTTATACAGTTTCAATAATTTTGTTCCTTTATATTCTAAAGCCTCTATCATTTTGCTCTTAGTGTAACTTCTGGTCATTTTAGTTTTATTGCATTTGGAATAAATCATAGAATCATAGAATCATTTAAGTTGGAAAAGACCTTCAAGATCACCATGTTCAAAATGAAATCCTACACTCACTCTTTCTTTACACATTTTATACTGGTTCCTGAATTCAGGAAGTATCTTGTTAATTTTTTTCTTGTTTCTTTAGAATATTATTTAATACATTTTCTATCTATTGAATTATGTTTTCTTTTCCTTTAGTTTTGTTTTTTTTTTTGTTGGTTTTTTTTTTGTTTTGTTTTGTTTTTTTACTAGAAGGCTAGCTTCATCTCTTCCTTCATAATTATTTTTTTCCTCCTCCAGCTTGTAGAATGATAATTTTAGTTTCATGCTTTCAAGGTTATTTGATTCAGTTTCTTGTTTAGAGTATTTTTGCATAGTCTGTCTTGCATTGGGATATCTTCTGTATACATTCTTTTCTTTTAATCTTCCCTGTGAGTTTTTATTCTGTTAATATTCTCTGTCTCTTATCAGTCAAAAAGCTATTACCTTCCCTATTACGACGGTCCTACTGGTATCTCATAGAACCATGGCTCATATTTATTGTAGAAATTTAAATAGTTATCCATTTATTCTCCTGGTATTAAACACCAGGTCTTCTAAAAGAAACATTCCAAATGGTCTGGATGTATATTTCATCTTCCTTAATTTAAGAGTCCTAATGTATCATACAGCTTCATGCAAAAAAGTACTCAGATGTGGAAATCTAATACTAAATCTGTAGTGGTTAGGTCCATTGCCCAGTTGGGACCAATTCTCCCACTCTGTCTTAGTGTGATCTGCATGGGGCCAGCAGGCAATGCGAGTTTGTTCCTTGTTCTTCCTAGCAAGGTGTGGGAGCAGTGTAGGACATACTTTGTTTGAAGATATAGTAAAGTTTTTACAGACCCTCTCCTTTTCCCTTTCCCTAAGAACAAGTTTTGAGGAGTATTAAAATTAGAAATGCTGAATATGGACAAAGTGAAGAGGAGAGAATTAGGGAAAGTTTTCTCTTTGCTCCTTAAGATCTCCAAGGTGAACGGCAGCCTGGAAATTCCAAATTTCTTCTCACTCCACATGAGCACAAATCTAAACTCCTTTAGTAGGACACTCCGGAGGAGATCCAAGGAGTCATTTGCTTTTCCAATTCTTCCTCTTTCAGGTTTTTGATGATCCAGCTACCTGTCCTCGGGTTTTCACAGAAGTATAAGAATTTTTACTGAGTTTAATATGTCTAGGAGCTGCATGAAAACTTTCTGATGCTGCTACTAATTAATTCATCTCCATATGTCAGCTCATATGAAAGCAGCAACAAAATTCTAACTTTTTCTCATTGCATGGCACTTGCATTCAGGGTTATCTTGCAGGTGACAGCTTGGGGTTCTTAGGGATTGTTTTAAAGAAAGCTACATCCCTCACTTTTACCTTTCTCACTCTCTCCTTTACCTACGAAGATTATTAAACTCCAAAGAAGTGTGTACCAGATTCAGTCCTTTGCATCTGCTTTCTCAGGCCTGTTGAAGTTGAAAAGTGCAGGGGATATTCTGAAGATTCATCCTTGATTCAGCTGCCACAGCAAAGATAATTCAGGTTCCTGAAAAGCCTGATTGACTCTTCATTCCCAGCTGAATTGCGAGAAAACAAACAACTCAAGATATCTCCTAGCTTAGCTGTCACTCTCTGGTTTAAATTCCAGTTTGAGACTTACTCAGCCCAGGTAACTATGTCCATTGTACTGGCTGTAAGGATAAACAGATCACGGAAATACCTTTGGGATGTTCCTTTCCTTTCCTTTCCTTTCCTTTCCTTTCCTTTCCTTTCCTTTCCTTTCCTTTCCTTTCCTTTCCTTTCCTTTCCTTTCCTTTCCTTTCCTTTCCTGTTGTTGGGTTCTTTTTTTTTTTTTACTATTTTCTTGAGATACTTAGCCCTGTATTAAAATAGATGAACAAAAAGAAGTCTTTTTCCTTGCCTTGCCTTGCCCGTTGCTCTGCATTCCCTTTCCTTTCCATTTTTTTTTTTTCGTCCCTTACTTTCACATTTGCCCATTCCTTTTTCCTTTTTCTTTTCTCTCTATTGTCACCACCACTTCCCTCTTCCTCACCTGGTTCCATTCGTAAGTAAATTTTTACTATTCTGATAGGTGACACCCTCCTCTTTCCTCCTATCTCAACTGTTAAATGAACTTTTCTTTGACAAAATCAGACGCCAATTTTTACTAGTGCTTTCTCTGAATTCTTGCACTGAGGTGAGTCCCAGCAGCAGTTCAAAAGTACTGTGTATACTACAATAATGCACGAAGTGATGCTGTGCATTAGACCAGAAAGGAAAGAAAAGCACAAGTATACACTTCTGTTGTTAACTTTCCTGCACAAGCAAGATCACAATAAGCCTCCTAGAGTTTTCCTGCATTTCTTTGTCTTTCTGAAATCCCTGGTAGGGAAATTGGATTGAGTGACTTGCCGAAACCTTATAATGAGATTGCAACCCTGCTTGAAATTCTGTATAGCAGACTATTGTTGATTGTCAGTCTGTTGATCATGTTGAATAGTCTCTCCCTCCACTACAGCATGGTTTCAGTTAGGTAAACACTTTAAGAAGCAATGAGTCTGCTTTCTATGATGAGCTTTGGAAACTTGCTGCTAATTGCCATGGCTGTGATTCTCGGTTTGACTGATAGCTCTAGGAATCAAAGCTCTGTCTCTGGAGTTCAGCATGATTTACAAGTGAGCCCTCTGGCTTTCTTATTGAGTCACCATGCCAACTATTAGTAACATTTCTCACTAAATGCATAACACAGTCCTCAAGCTTTTCAGCCTTCTGCACGTGACTGTAAATGGTCTAATATTCATTAATTTTTGTTTACCAGATAATTTTTTTCCCTCCTATTTTTCAGGTTAGGCATATATATATCTGAAATAAATGTGCACACAGCAATCACAGTGTAGTACAGCGTCATGTGCATACTGTAATTCTTTATGTGTTTCATTATGATAATTTTTGTTGTCCTCACTGATGCATATGCATTTAGTTAAATCATGTATTTTAACTGCTGAGTTTTAGATAAAAATCTGGGCTAGTTTTGTTTTCAGAATATCTTCTAAATAACACTCAAGATTTTTTTTTCAAAGGCTCTCAAGACTGGAACCCATTTCTATAAAACAAAATACACACATCAGGTCAAATACAAGAAAGAGAAGTTTTAATATGAAAATGATGGATGTCCACATGATGATAAGTGAGAACAAATATATATATATATATATTTGTGGAGTTTACTGAGACTTTACTATCAACATTTCTGTCAGAAAATAAGGATGGTTCATACTGTGAAGTTCTAGCACTGATGCAAGCATGTGCGGTGTGTGAAGGTATATGCGCATTTATATTGTGTTATGTGTGATATATATCTGCATAAAAAACAGACTTCTTGTAGTACTGGCGTTATGTAACAGATTTTTGTGTATCAGAAAAGCCTCATGCTATTGTCCTCCTGCAGATAGGCATCTAATGGAAAACTGTTAAAATCGGTCTTCACTAACTTCTCTACAGCCTCTGTGCTTAGAACAGAAGTGCCCAAGGAGGAGAAGAACAAACAGCAGCAGATGAGGGTTGAGTCAGGGGTTACTTCTACAAACTCTATCCATACATGTTTGTGGGGCCTGAGTGGGCCAAGACAGCTGGCTTGTGTCCTTGTAAGGCCACTCTCAAATACCTTTCAATGGTGGTGGAGATTAGGGGAGATTACCAGCAACTGGAGAAAGGCAAACATCACACCTACCTTGAAAGAGAACAATAAAGGTGGTGTGGGAAAATGCCAAACAGTTGGACTCACTTTAGTCCCTCCAAAAATCAAACCATGTGTCCTCTTGGAGCATGTCCCTGGGTACATGAGGGAGAAGAAGGTGAAAGGGACAATCAGTAAGGCTGACAAAGGGTGGACCAGGCCTGAACCAGTTGGTTACCTTGTGTGGTAAAACAATTAGATTTGTGGACAAGTGGTGAACAGGGGATGTCATTTACATTGACTTCAGCAAGGCTTCCAACACACTCCCACAATGTCCTTGTGTCTGAGCTGAACGTTAGGGTGTAGGTTGGTGCCCCATCCTGTGGGTAAACACCTGGTTGGGTGGTTGGGTTCAGAGCTGGTGGTTACTGGGTTGGACCTGCCTGGAGGCCAGGACCCCACAGCATGCCACAGGTTCTGCCCTGGGGTCTGTCCTATTTAACTACTCCAGTGGTGAGCTGGGGAGGGAGCTCTGTCAGGTTTGCAGATGATGATAAATGTGTGGACCAGCTGATGCACATGAGGACAAGGCTGCCATCCAGAGGGACCAGGACAAGGAGAAGGAAAGGAACAACGGGGTCCCTATACCCTTGGGGCAGGAGAAATGGGCAAGGGGTCAGGGTCAGCTCTGGGGAGAAGGCCCTGGGGCCTGG
Organism: Chauna torquata; assembly: GCA_013399475.1. Lineage (NCBI taxonomy): Eukaryota > Metazoa > Chordata > Aves > Anseriformes > Anhimidae > Chauna > Chauna torquata. The sequence continues at coordinate 38,934 of VXAL01015971.1, read as the reverse complement.
CAGGCAGCAAGCTGGGCAAGGCCAGAGAGGCTGGAGAGATGAGGATAGTCAGGCAGTGGGACGGTGCCCAGGGAGGTTATGTCATGTCTCTCCTTGAAAGGTTTCCAGCCCCCAAGAGATAAAGCAGTGAGCAATCTGGTCTGACCCCATGGCAGAGCTTGCTCTGGGCAGGGAATTAGAGTAGAAAGCTTATGAATATGTCAGGCTTTGTGTTTTAGACAACAGAAATATAATTTGATTTGATAACTCATATATCTTACAGGAAACTATGGACTTTCCTAATAAAACTTGCTCAAGTTTCTGGTAGCGAACTGCAGCTTCATCTTCCCTAGCTAAGAATTTTTTTGTGGTGCAAAAAATGAGATAACAGAGAGTGAACTGTTTCCACAATTATTTGGAATAAACCGGTCTAAAAATATGTGATACCTGGAAGATATTTTACCTTGCTTTATGGTAGCTGTTTTCCAAGTTTATGCAATAAAAACCGTCTGGGAGAGTTGAAGAGAACTGAGACCTCAGTCACAGGTGACATTCAGACAGTGGAGGGAGATGACATGCGTTTTCAAATCCCTCTGGGACTGAGAATTGGAGAAAACAGGTTTATTTATTTATTTTTAGAAAGTATACCTTTACTGCTAAAAGCAGCTTTAACAGCCTTTCTCAGCTGGCTGTGGTCCAGGTAACCTCTAAATAAATCAGTATTGTGAGTCTTGAGAATGAATTTCACTGCAACAGGAAGACTCTTCAGAGCAGTGAACAGTCCTTCTCCTAACTCTTCATTAGCATGGGACTTTTTTTCTGGGGGAGCCAGGAAGCATTCGTAGCTTAGGCACACAGGAATGCCAAGTGGGATGGGTCAGACCAGGGCATCTGAAAGACATTATGAAGAATATCAGCTTTTAGAGTTGTGTCTTTCTTCTTTTTCTTTTTCTTTTTCTTTTTCTTTTTCTTTTTCTTTTTCTTTTTCTTTTTCTTTCTCTTTCTCTTTTTCTTCTTCTTTTTCTTCTTCTTCTTCTTCTTCTTTTCATTTTAATAATTTAATTGTTCCGTGGAAGTCATGATATGATGAACAGCTTTATCATTCCACAAAACTCATAGTAAATAGACTATCATTTTGAAGACTATTTCCTTCACCTATGTCAAATTGTCTCAGTCTTATCATCTGTACTTCAGCAAAGTGTTTTAAAGGAAAAGAGTTTTAAAGAACAAGAATTTATATTTTAAAATTATGTTCCTGAAGTACAGTTTTAGATACATTTCCTCTGTGTCTCTGGGCAGCACTGCCTTTAATTGACTACTATTTTTTAAAACACTCTGTATGCTTCCTGCCCTCCTTAGTAGAGAATGTATATAACTTCATAGATTTATAAATATTTCATTTCTCTTCCTTTTATATAACTGACTGACATGACTGTCAGTCTTTTCATTTTGTGTCTGAAGTTTTGTTGTCATTAAAATTCTCCTTATGATTGGGACTTCCTCTGGACTTGTCAAATTGAAGGGTTATCAAGGCCTCACTCTTCATTATCATAGATCATAGAATGGCTTGGGTTAGAAGGGATCTCAAAGATCATCTATTCCAACCACTCTGCCAGAGGCAGATATGTCACTCACTAGATCGTCTTGCCCAGGGCCCCATTCAACCAGGTCTTGAACACTTCCAGGGATGGGTCATCGACAGCTTCTCTGGGCAACCTCTTCCAGTGCCTCACCACACTCTGAGTGAAGAATTTCCTCCTTACATCTAACATAAATCTCCCCTCTTTTAGCTTAAAACCATTCCCCCTTGTCCTATCATTATCTGCCTGAGTAAAAAGTCACTCTCCGTCTTTTTTATAAGCCCCCTTTAAGTACTGAAGGGTCATAATGAGGTGTCCCCAGAACCTTCTCTTCTGCAGGCTGAATATCCCCAGCTCTCTCAGCCATTCTTTATAGCAGAGGTGCTTCAGCCCTCTGATCATCTTTGTGGCCCTCCACTGGACCCACTCTAACAGGTCCACAACTTTCTTGTGTTGGGTGCCCCAGACGTGGATGCAGTACTCCAGGTGGGACCTCACATGGGCAGAGCAAAGGGGGACAATCCCCTCTCTCAACCTGCTTGCCATGCCTCTGTTGGTACAGTTGGCCTTCTGGGATACAAGCACACAGTGCTGGCTCTTGACGAGCTTCTTGTCCACAAGAATCCCCAAGTCCTTCTCCACAGGGCTGCTCTCAGTGAGTTCTTATCCCAGTGTGTATTCATGCCTGGGATTGCCCCAACCCTGGTGCAGCACCTTGCACTTGGACTTGTTGAAACTCATTAGGTTCACATGGGCCCATCCCTCAAGCCTGTCCAGGTATCTTTGGATGGCACCTCTCCCTTCTGTTGTATCAACAGCTCCACTCATCTCGATGTCATCTGAAAACTTGCTGAGGGTGCACTTGATCCCACTGTTTATGTCATTGATAAAGATATTAAACAGCATCAGTCCCAAGATGGACCCCTGTGGGACACCACATGTCACCAGCATCTACCTGGACATAGATCCATTGACCACAACTCTCTGGCTGTGGCCATCCAGCCAATTCCTTATCCACCAAATAATCCACCTTTCAAACCCACATCTCTCCAATTTAGAGATAAGGACGTCATGTGGGACTGGGTCAAAGGCCTTACAGAAGTCCAGGTAGATGGCATCAGTCAGTCTTTCCTTTGCCTACTGATGCAGTCACTCCATCATAGAAGGCTACCAGATTGGTGAGGCCCAATTTGCCATTGGTGAAGCCATGCTGGCTGTCTGGGATCAGCTCCTTATCTTGCATGTGCCTTAACATTGCTTCCAGAAGGATCTGCTCCATGATCTTGCCAAGCTCACTGGGAAGTTATGCTCCCGGTCTGTAGCTCCCCAGGTATTCCTTTCTACCATTTTTAAAAACAGGAATGAAGTTTCCCTTTTTCCAGTCATGGGGAACTTTGCCTGACAACTGTGACTTTTCAAATATGATGGCAAGTGGCTTGGCAACTGCATCAGCCAGTTTCCTCAGGCCACTGGGATGCATGTCGTTGGGCCCCATAGACTTGTACCTGTTCAGTTGCATCAGGTGGTCCCAAATCCTCTCTTTATTTACTGTAGGAGGGACTTTGCTCCCCCAGCCTCTGTCTGGAGTTTCAGGGACTCGAGAGATGTCCCTGTACTCTTCACAGGTCACATGTCCTTGCTTCCGCCACCTGTGCAGTTCCTTCTTACGCCTCAGTTTGACCAGCAGGTGCTTGCTCAGCCATGTGGTTTCCTGCCTTCTCCGCTCAATTTCTTATGCATGGAGATGGAGAGCTCTTGCACTCTAAGAAAAGTGTCCTTAAAGAGCTGCCAGCTCTGGTCCATTCCTCTGTCCCTAAGGACAGTGTCCCAGGTGATGTCATCCGCTAATTCTTTAAATAGCTCTAAGTTCACTCTTCTAAAGTTCAGGGTCCTGACTTTGCTCTTTGCCAGGCCCATATTCCTCGAGATCACAAACTTAACCAGGGTTTGGTCACTGCACCTCAGACTGCCTCCAGTTTTAACCTCCTTAATGAGTTTATCCACATTGGTGAGCACCAGGTCCAGTAACACTTCTCCTCTGTTTGTTTTTTCTTAATACCTGGACCAGGAATTCATCCTCAATGCATTCCAGGATTCTCCTGGATTGTTTACTGCCTGCTGTGTAGGTTTCCCAACAGACATCAGTGTGTTTGAAATCCTCCATCAGGATGAGAGCCTGAGAGAATGTTTTTTTCTTGTAGTTGAAGCAGGAAGGCCTCGTCAGCAGTCTCTCCTTGATCAGGTGGCCTGTAGCAGACCCCGGCTACAAGGTGTCCTTTATTGGTCCGGTCCTTAACTTTTACCCACAAGCTCTGAACTTGTTCTTGGCTGTTTCTCAGAGGCAGCCTTCGCAATCTGCCCATTCCTTAACATAGAGAGCAACAGCCTTGCCCCTCTTTCTCTGCCTCTCTCTTCTGTAAAGCTTCTTCTGTAGCCCTCAGGTCCAGTGTTCCGGCCTCTTGACTCTTACTTTTTTGTAATACTGATGCAGTTCAGAATAAGTCAGCTTTGGAAACTTGTCCAAGTGCCATAGAAATGATTGCTTTCTTCTAATAATGAACAGGGAACTTTAAAAAAATATTGAAAATAACATCAGCTTTGGAATTTCTTTTCTACTTCTGTTACAGAGCTGTTTTTCTTTTTTTTTCTCTCTCTTTTCCCTCTAGAGATTTTAAAGACTAATACACTTAGTTCTGCCCAGGCTCTTATGACTATTATGTCCCGTGATGGGGGGAAAAAAAACAAAAAGTGATTTGAAATTAAATGGAAAAAAAAAATACAACAACAACAACAAAAAAAAACCAGTAAGTGTGCCCATGCAGAAAGAGCAACTAATGAATTCTCTGACTTCTCCAAAACAGATCTTCCTATGTTAGAGACATGTTAATAGAAAAGTTTTGAACCAAAATGTTTCTGAAAACTCAGACAGTTATTGTGATATGCCGGATAATGCTTGGACAGTAAAATCAAGTTTTACATACAGAAAAAGAATCTTCAAGGAGAGAGAGAAGGTAGCTAGACCGCAAGAAGAGAAGTAGTTGCAAATTATGTTTCTTAGCAAAAATGATTTAAAATAGTTTTTATATTCCTGATTAATAAATCAAAATGATTTTATTTCTTTGATTAACAGAACTGGGGAGCTTGGGAATGAGGCATGGCAATAGTCTAGATGAATTGAAACACAAAGGGAGACATATCATTCCGGATCCATTATTTTAATTTTCTCTATGTTTCCTTCAGAAAACAATGTATTTGGAAATGAAATATGGCAAAGTCCATGTTAGAAATGTCATATGCTGTTAGGTTTACAATACTGAAACAGCTTAATTTTTAAAATTCATTTAATAAAACTTTTATGCCCTATTTTCAAAAATTTTGAATAAATTAAAAATACTTTTTTTTATCTTTTACTTTCTGTAAAAGTTATTTCAGTGAAAAAAATCAAAATAGTAAAGGCAAAATACCTTATCTAGCACAAAGATATATGTCTCCATATGCCTATTCAAGGGAAGATATAAGCAGTGAAGGATATTTTCTACTGGAGCAGAATCATAGCTCTATGTAAAGCAGCCGGAGTTTTGGTTAGCGTTATTTTAAAAGACAGGATGTTTAGTAGTGTCCAGATGAAACAGATAATAGTCGAAGCCGAAAATCATAATCCATGGTGAAAAAGTTTGTTTTATTGCACAGTTAAAATGTCATTTTGAATTTGTACTCCTCAGAGTAAGATAACAATTTAGCAGTAGGTCACCCAAGAAATCTAACATACTTTGCCTACTTTTGCACCCAAATTCGTTTAAGATCAGCTTAGGCACCTTGTACAGTACTGTAATATGCCTCTTAGCCTTCTCTTAGCTCCACAAGTGCAGATCACTAATTATTTCATTGTTGCATTCACATTCTTTCTGTCCACGACCATAAAGCAGTTATCTAAATAGGTAGATTCTCTGACCTCTTGAATTATATTTGGCAGCATTTTACCACATTTCTTGACCCTCTTCTTCACCTCAGCACAAAATAAAGACAGAGACAGGAAATTTCAGCTAACATAGTATTTACTTGAAAAGTACTGTGTAGAAGTTCTCTCTCATGCAGATACTGTACAGTCTGACCTTTGCCTACTAGAGATCCTAAGGATCCTTTATACCCATATTCTAAATAGTTTATTTTCAGCACAGATATATATCCCTATTGCCTCAAACTACAGCATTCTCCACTTTCATTTCATTTTGAATTAACAACATTCAGATATGAATAATGTTTTCTGAGGTAGACCACTGTCACAGAGATCCTTTGACAAGCCATCTGTGGAGTTTTAAAAAGCATTTCTTCTGGGACAATGAGGAAAGGAGAGGAGAGGAGAGGAGAGGAGAGGAGAGGAGAACTTAAAATTTTTATGACCTGAGATCAGTAAAAAGAAGTGATCAGTCCTGGTATAATAAGAAGATAATAAGTTCATGTAATCAATAGACCCTGACTCAAAGGGTCTTGGTTTTAAGGAAGAGAAAAAAAGTATTTATTAAAAGAACAACTCTTGGAATAATGATGGATCCATGGTTTTGAATGTGTGTGGTGTTCAAATGTCCAATAGCTGACATTTGCTTTTCCTTAGTAGAAAAATGACAAATGGACAGATATACTGGGTATGATACACTCTATGATACACTACATCTTAGTGCAAGGACCGAGGTGATTAATTTTATTTATTTATTTGTTTGTTTGTTTGTTTATTTAATGAATGAATGAATGAATGAAAATCAACATCACAAACCTTAGATTCTCTCACCCTAAGATTGATGAAACCAGTTGGTTTGTTATACTGTGCAATCACATACAGGGATACAAGTACACTCTGAAAATGAGGGACCTCTCAAAAATCAAGGTGCTGCAGCTACAGCAGCAGTCCTTCCCATAAAATATGATAATCCAGATATCTTATACATAGGAGTGGGCTATTCAGAAAATAAATAGTTGACAAAAAATAAAAGCCTTACATAGGGGGACAAAACAGCTGAAACCGAGCACTTCAGAGCTGACTTGATGTGCCTACAAGCAAGAATGTTTTGCTTAGTTCTAAAGGCAAAAGAAAATGATATTTAAATCAAAGACTGCCTGAAAACTGCTGTGGTTGATATTCCATTCAAATAACAAATATGGGTCCAGCTTCCCTGGCAAGCCAATAATTACTTTCACTGGACAGTCTTAATTCATAAATGGTATTTTTTCGTATGTTGACTCAAACGAGGAGAGGAGAAAATGACTGATACTTCTTGTAAGAAAAAATTATTTCTCCACTGTCTATTTTGTGAGATGCAACAGAAGAGAAATATTTCATATTTATCTCTCAACAAAATGTCCTCCTCTCCCTTAGTGAATGCAGAATAAACATCAGCATTTATTGTTGTTTTCACCTGTTATTCATTGACTCTCAGCCCTGCCTCCACTCAATCTCTATTGGTAGCTCATGTCTGAAACCGCTTTTGTGTCTTTGAAATATCCCACCTGCCAGAAGCAGATAGAACAATATAAAATGTACTGAAGAGGTTTATTTATATGCTTATTTAATTATTTGTCTTACAAAGTGTACCTCAGAAGACTATGTTTTTCACATTTTTTTCTATATAACTGGTTGACACCATGGTCCTTTTCCTGCTCCTGTATCAGTGTGAATGGCTTAGACATTAATCTGAACTTCATACCAAAGGTCAGAGGTAGCAAGACCTGGCTGGTGTGAAATCAGAATGCTGAAATATTTTCCTGTTATAAAACAAATTGATCTCAACACAGAAGAGGACTTTACCAACCTATGTACAGACATTATTGTTATCAGTTATTTTAATCTGTTGGAAGGGTTTTTTCCTCTCTTTTTCATCATCATCCTCCCACAGTTTCTGTGATTTCCAGATTTTCAGGTCCGGCTTCTCCACTGATCCATTTATTAATTTTCCAAAGTTTTAATATCTTCTTGTTTCCTTCCACAAACTCACCATATTCATAGTAATTTACCCCAGCAGAGTTTCCCACCTTGTAACACTCTTTGCCACACATTGCCATTTACATGTGTAGGATCAGCAGCTAAGGTAATCCACAAGTTTGTTGAGTCCAGCAGTAATTTCCAGCATAAAGTTGCCAGGAAACAAAACTCTACAGGCCAGAATAAAGCAATACCCAGAGCAGAATATGAAAGAAATACCATCTTGGCAGAGTAAGATACGATTTAAAAAGTGTTTAAAAATGGACTTTCAAGATGTACAGAGTGTAACATTATTTCTTCATTACTGAAACTGTCTCTTTAACTCTTGTAATCTTTTATTTCCAGTTTAGCATTATCTCCACAAATTATAATGCACATCTTTCAAAAGAACATCCCAAAATTGTCATTACTCCTCTTCTAACAAATACATTTGGTGAAAGCAATGAAATCTTTACAAATCAGATGGGTTTTGCCTCAGTTCTTTAAGAGAAATAAACTGAATTTGACAGAAAAATAGAAAAGGAAAAAGAAAATGTGGGAAAAAAAAAAAACCTAAGTAGTTAGCAGAACTCTTTTTGCCCTGTGGTTTTAAATTATTACTTACAGCCCATGCTAATCAATCTCTTTCTCTTTAGGATCATAATTACTTTCTCCTCTCTTTGGGCTTGTTCTTGTTTGTTGTTTGTGTAGTTTGTCCTACTCATTCTACCTTTCTACCGGCAAAGAAGGCATTGCTCTTTTATGTGTTTCAGTGGAAGTTCAGCCTCTGGTTCGTGCAATCTTTAAATTAATTGTTGCACGTAGTTCAAAGTTAAATAAGCCTCCCCTAAAAGAAGGAGGAGTAGCTGTTCTACATGGGACAACAGAAACCAAATTCATAAAGCCACTCCAGCTTCCCACTTGCACAGGAATCACCAAGCATGAAACACAACCGTGTTTAACATGGAAGGAGCTGAAGTAAATCTGCTTTCTTGCTATGGAGTGACTTGTAAAATAACATAAATACATTTCCAACCCTAAAATCATCTCAGAGGGTGGTGAGTTGGGTTGATATTTTGTAATGCATGATATGATTCATCTTCACTATTTCCCTTTTCCTTTCACTTCTTTGTTGTTGTCATTGTTTTCTTCGCCGTGGGAATAATTGTAAAAGTACTACAGGGTACTTAATATACAATTCCATCTGAGGTGAGAAGGTAATAGGCAATACCGGAGTTTCTCACAGTCAGTACTCATCAGAGGCAAGCTTTAGTTGCAAATTGCAAAAACATACATAGAAACAATTTTAGTCAAAGGCTTTTAACAGTATGCACAGACAAAGGCAACAGAAAGTAAACAGCTATTAAAGAGTTTTCTAGGATAAGGTTCATGGATTGTTGTGTTTTCAGTTCACACAGGTGAAAATAGACATATTTGATTTGCATTTTTCTTTATATCTTATTGCCTAAGAAGGCACTTTTCTCCCAGAGCTGAAGATGTCAGTCAGACTCTGCCTTTGCATAAATATCTATATGAGCTTTGCCTCCGAAAATGATAGGACTTATTGAGCATACAGGTGTGAGTAAACATTTCAAGGCCAAAGCCACCCTTCAACCAAATGGAGCTATGACAAANCCAAATGGAGCTATGACAAACATCTCCTCTAACAGACGACTACAATGCTAGAGGTCCCAGTCACGCCTGACACACACCAAGTTGATTTGGTGGCTGTCGCTGATTTCCCACCCCCAGTAAGCTATGTCCAAATATCCAGTCTTTGGTAAAGGTATTTGTTTTGACAACACATCTGATTTCAGTCAGAAATGGATGCCTTTCATTATTCACATTTATTGCTCTACACATTGATGGTTCTGAAGTCATGTGATATCAGCCATTTTGCATTGAGTTTTCTGTATACTTAGACTTATTGTAGCTGCCTGTAGCTGTAAAAAAAAAAAAAAAACATTTATCATTTAAAGTCAACTGGTGTTAAATTCAGATGAAGTCCACCCAGCTGGAACATGAATTTGGAGGTTTCTCTTCTTTGCAGCGGTGATGCTCTGGCAGCCAACCAGAAGATGGTAAGACTTGAGCTGTGGCCTCAACACTAGACTGTGCAACACAAGAAACCCCAAGGAGAGAATTTACATTCACAAGAAACTCTGTTAGAAAAATGTGATAATTCTTGCTGCATCACCATGGGGGAGGCTAGGTGTAGAAGACAAGAATTCAGCTCTGGAAATCTCTGTGAAACATTTTGGAAAGCAGCATGACCTGGTAACTGCAGGGAATAAATGAGACTCTTTGAAGTTAAACCAGATACTGTTAAGGAATATTTCATATATTTTTCCCAGGTTTCTATAACAGTAATGGTTTTATTCAGTTTTTCTAGGCATGAAGAAGCTTTTTTTTTTCCACCCCCTCACTTTTATAAAAGCCTGTCTAGGTTGAACATTGAAAACAGTCTGCAAAGCAAAAGGTCGGCACTGAATAGGTTGGTGATCATGTGCATTCTCAAAAAAGTCTTTTACTGAAAACACAGTCCAAGTGTCAACAAAAGCTGGTTTGGGAAATTATGTGTGTTAGTTGTGTAGAGTGTGTTAATTCAGGAGAGCTAAGAAGGGAAATAAACTGTTATCATTTAAAGTTAATTCTCTTCTTTACATTAATCGCCCTACTGACCACACTGAAAGGTACTGAAACACAGCATTATGTGACACTTATGAGACATGGAGGTTGGGAAAATGTGAGCTATGATCAGCTGTTTGAATTAAAATCTAAGTATTACATAAAACTGAAAAATGAAGACAGGTGCTTGAGCAGACTCAGCAAGTTGGATATGATGGCACTGAAATACCCNACAGAACAATCTAGTGCTTCATCTAAGATGAAGCTGGTCTCTTATACTAACTCCTTGTAAAAGACAGTGCCTGCTTGGGACAGCTTAGCATCTAGAAGGACAAAAAAGGGATTTTTGCATGGACTGAGGTGACAGTTTGACTACAGACAGATGGCAGCTTCGTGGTAGTGCCAGGGCAAGGAGACAGTCAATGAGTCCTGATCAACAGACATCTCTTTCTGAGTGATTTTGCTCACCTTCTGCATGAATTTAGGCCTTCCAGACCATTTCTTTCACTGTTTCTTTCTTTCTCTCTCTCTCTCTCTCTTTTTTTTAAATTTGTGGGGGTGGGGGTGGGGGGGGGGCAGGACGATGACACAAAACAAGTTTAGAAAACATCTCTGGTTCAACCATTTTTGAATTAAATAAAACATTTGTTTCCTCAGATCTCTTTCTAGATTCCTGGCAGGATACTGTAAGTGTTACCTTTTTTGATGTCCATTCTTGTGAACTGAAATACCTGTGTTTCAAAGAGCTCTGCTTTCTAACCTCACCTGCAGATGAATTCTTCTCTCAAAAATTGAGAAATTCTTAATGTTTAAAGACTTCTTTGGCCATGGAAAAAAAAAAAAAGTCAGCATCTAGGACTGTTCTGTCTGGTTAGTAAACTTATACCTGGAAAAAAAAAAAGTCTCTAGCACTACTACATTCTGTGTACAATTAGTCTTGGAAACCTGTTGTCTTTCATCTCATTCTTGTTTGTTATGTGTATTTGACAGAGACTGTCTTAAACCCATTTTTAAATTCGCATGCCTGTGGTAGATATTTATTTTTCCTTTTCTAAAGAAATTAATTCTATGTGTAAATCTACTGAAAGACCACTAGTGAGATGATATTGAGATCCTGCTCAAGCTTAGAACCTTGGTGTGTTGTTCCAATAGAATTAATTTTCTTTCTGTCATTCTTAAAAAAAAAAAAAAAAAAAAAAAAAGGGACAATTTTGGTGCTGCCTTGAGGAACAGAACAGCGCAGGGCAGGTGCTGGGGTGCACCNGAAATACCCTTTCAGTAACATGAAACTTAGTAGACTGGAAGCATATTCCCCATTATAATGAATTCAGTGACATCTGTTGTTTCAAGATATATGGTGCTTGAATAATTGCAAAATCACTGAGAGTGATGAGATTTAACAAGCATAAATCTTCTCATTAAGCTACTGTGAGCAGTTCTGTAGCTTTAACCCAGAAGCTCACAAAATATCAAGGTGAGCTGCTGCTCATAGGCCCTTGCAGACTGTGGATGTGCCTCTTCTCTCTACCCACCCTTTCTTCCAAGCAGCATACTTCTGCGTCTGTCAGAAGGGCAGAGAATTAGCTGTCTTGAGAACTTTTGTCCATTATTAGTAATAATTAATATTGCATCACAGAACAATCTAGTGCTTCATCTAAGATGAAGCTGGTCTCTTATACTAACTCCTTGTAAAAGACAGTGCCTGCTTGGGACAGCTTAGCATCTAGAAGGACAAAAAAGGGATTTTTGCATGGACTGAGGTGACAGTTTGACTACAGACAGATGGCAGCTTCGTGGTAGTGCCAGGGCAAGGAGACAGTCAATGAGTCCTGATCAACAGACATCTCTTTCTGAGTGATTTTGCTCACCTTCTGCATGAATTTAGGCCTTCCAGACCATTTCTTTCACTGTTTCTTTCTTTCTCTCTCTCTCTCTCTCTTTTTTTTAAATTTGTGGGGGTGGGGGTGGGGGGGGGGCAGGACGATGACACAAAACAAGTTTAGAAAACATCTCTGGTTCAACCATTTTTGAATTAAATAAAACATTTGTTTCCTCAGATCTCTTTCTAGATTCCTGGCAGGATACTGTAAGTGTTACCTTTTTTGATGTCCATTCTTGTGAACTGAAATACCTGTGTTTCAAAGAGCTCTGCTTTCTAACCTCACCTGCAGATGAATTCTTCTCTCAAAAATTGAGAAATTCTTAATGTTTAAAGACTTCTTTGGCCATGGAAAAAAAAAAAAAGTCAGCATCTAGGACTGTTCTGTCTGGTTAGTAAACTTATACCTGGAAAAAAAAAAAGTCTCTAGCACTACTACATTCTGTGTACAATTAGTCTTGGAAACCTGTTGTCTTTCATCTCATTCTTGTTTGTTATGTGTATTTGACAGAGACTGTCTTAAACCCATTTTTAAATTCGCATGCCTGTGGTAGATATTTATTTTTCCTTTTCTAAAGAAATTAATTCTATGTGTAAATCTACTGAAAGACCACTAGTGAGATGATATTGAGATCCTGCTCAAGCTTAGAACCTTGGTGTGTTGTTCCAATAGAATTAATTTTCTTTCTGTCATTCTTAAAAAAAAAAAAAAAAAAAAAAAAAAAGAGGCACAGAAAGACAAAATAGCATCAAGTTATATGTTCTCTAAATATATTCTCTAGAAAACTTAATAGGCTTCATACCATGGAGGTATCAGATTGTGACAGTTTGATGGAAAAAGATGGGAAACTAGAGGGCCTATTAGCAGAGAAACTTAGCTTTTTTTGTTGTTTCCTTTTATTTAAGAGGTAAGAAGAGATTCAGCTCAATGTTAACCACTAATTTTATTGCTTTGTGGGTATGTTAAATTCAAGTAATCTTATTTCAGAAATGATAATCTTATGTTCTTGGTGGTTTTTTGTTGTTGTTGTTTTGTAGTTGTAGTTTGTTTTTTTCAATTGAGAGTTTCTTTTTCTATAAACATCTAAAAATGTATTCTGGTAGTTATAAAAGCATGGAATCAAATCATGGTAGGACTTTTATTTTGTATTTGTTTATTTTTGCTATTGTACGATTTGTAAATACAGGCAGACACTTCTTTACAGTATAAATAGGCTGGCTGGGAATAAAGTTTAAACTGCTGCTTTGGGTTGCTTTTCAAATTCTGGTGACAGTTTTATTGTAAGCAGAATTCTTTGGGAAAAAGAAAAAGAAAGAAAGAAAGAAAGAAAGAAAGAAAGAGAAAGAAAGAGAAAGAAAGAAAGAAAGAAAGAAAGAAAGAAAGAAAGAAAAAGAAAAAGAAAAAGAAAGAGAGAAAGAAAGAAAGAAGGAAAGAAAGAAACGAAGGAAGAAAGAAAGAAAGGAAGGAAGGAAGAAAGAAAGAAAGGAAGAAAAAGAAAGAAAGAAAGGAAGAAAAAGGAAGAAAGAAAGGAAGGAAGGAAAGAAGAAAGAAAGGAAGAAAGGAAGGAAGAAAGAAAGGAAGGAAGGAAGGAAGAAAGAAAGGAAGAAAGGAAGGAAGAAAGAAAGGAAGAAAGAAAGAAAGAAAGGAAGAAAGAAAGGAAAAAAGAAAGGAAGGAAGGAAGAGCCCAGTACCATGCTGCCATGTCTCTCACTGGTGAAACAAAACTCAAGGAAACTATACATTATCTCCTTGAAGGTGGCACTATGGTAACACTTCGGTTCTCTATACATAAAAAGACACAACCTCTCCCAGTCAAGTCCTATTCTAAGATGCTATTCTTCCCCACTCTGATTCATTTCCAGATTCCTGTATATAGCAGTGTATTCTTGTATGAATAAAAATAAGGAAGTATAATATTCCTGTATGCATTATATACATATATATAACCTGCTTATTTTTTTAACTGATGATAACTAGCTTGGGCAAAGAAGATGGAGGTAAAGCCTTGTGACAGGCTCTGCAGAAGCAGAATTGAAAGAAAGTTATGTGCAAGAGTGGCAGCCTAGCAAATGCAAAGAGGATATTTTCCTTGAAGTTTACCGTAAGTTTTCATTCAGCACAGAACTTGTCAGGACAGTGATTCTGGCCTACAGGCTGGTGTTTCCTACAGCTAGACAGCTGCTTTTACTCAAAGCTAAAGTACTAGAACAAATGCCCGGCACTGTCCCAAAATAAGTGCCTGTGTTGAAGTTCAATTAAAATTATTCAAGCATCAGAATTTAGTTTTATGTGTCTGTGTCTTCTTGTGTATTTCAGAACTCCCAGAGCAATTTCCCTGGGAATTTCTAGGTTTCCAGGGGAAAATACTTGTATCAATGATAACAACTGTGGATGTACTGTCAAAAAAAAAAAAAAAAAAAAAAAAAAAAAAAAACANAAAAAAAAAAAAAAGGAAGTCTTCTAAAACATTTTTTTTTTCTTAACTGAAAGTGAAAATATCTCTGTAGATATGATTAACGCTTCCAATGTAATAGAATATGGTCGTACTACTTTACTACATTCCAGACTTCTGTGTGTTTGTCTCTTTTTGATTAGGTCTAACAGTTGAAGTGTAGCACTGAGCTCTATATATCTTGTGCTTAAGAAACTTTACATTTTAGGAAAAAAAAAAAAAGTTTGCTTTCCTAGACTCCATCTCTTTGCTTTCCTAATCCCACTGTAAGTTACAATTTAGTTGTTTTACTTATTACTGTCTTTCACTATGGTGAGGGAGGTAGAATAAGGTTACGCCTTATCCATTTGGTTTCCCTGACTGATACCATGTTTGAAACTTGGTATTATGTTTGGAGTATGGTTGGAATAAGATAAGGCAGTGGGAGTGGGTCAAGTCTTATCAGCTCTGAACTGGCTAGAAAGAAAAGAACTAGAGAAGAAGTCGATTGACACAGGGGTCAAAGAAGAACATTTAATTATTTTTCTATGTTGATCATAATACAGAATGTACAAGTATAAGAATTTTCAGAACAGTGTCTGGCTAGTCTGTATGAATACTCTTGCTGATACATCAAATGCTTAATGGTTTTGTTTAAGGCAGAACAAATTAAGTACTTTTAATTTTTGCAAACTATTGTTAGTGCAGAGGGAGTTAAGCATGGAAGGATCACAAGTAAACGCACTGATTATTCAGTGTAAGCACATCTAAATGAGTTAATTTCAAGCTCAGCTTGTCTTCAAAGTTACTTTTGGGTTGAATTCAGCCTGCTCAGGTGCTTTTATAAATCATAGTAGCTTAAATTGCCTTAGCGTGCCTGTATATCACATTGCAGCTTAGACAACCTGAGTTACCTATTGCTTATTTTCTGATAATTAAAGGGCTTAATGCTTACAGGATCAGATTCTGAAAAGTTAGTTGTTTTCAGTGGAAAGCACTGAGATTGTCCCAAGGAGTCTCACTTTGCTCAGAAACAGATTTTTCTTCAGTTTCCACTCTAGTAAAAGTGACTGTTTTTGTTGTTGTTGTTGTTGTTGTTGTTTGTTTTCTTTTATTTTGTTTTCTAAATCATTTTACCCACCAAAATGTTTTGTATAACTTTGTATATTTATATATATATTTGCTATAAATTCCATATTTCAGCTTACTGAAATATACAGCTATTCAAGAGGAGGTTCAGGACTGATATGTAGACTAATAGATACATTTCTGTTGTATCTTCATTTAGTAAGGAATAACTTTTTTTATACATTTTTTTATGGGATGGAAAAATGCTGAATCCTTCAGGGCCCCTCTCAGAGCTAGGACTGTGGCTAAGAATGTGTGAAGAAACTACAAACTTTAAAGGAGAAGGAGAATGTACTTCCTAAACACAGAATGCTCTTTGGGAGAGGTGTTGTAGGTAAAAGCATTAAAGAGAAGTTTTACCCATAACACACAAATGTTTTCTTTGTAACACCTTTGAGCTTTGATTTGAATTTGACCACAAATAATTTGAAGTTGTCAAACAACTGCAATGTGGACAGACTGTCTCTTCCAGACATCTGATTTTAGGATATGAACGTAATATTTCTAGATCAGATATATGAAGCAGATGAGGTGAAGTGTATGAGCTGGTAATGAACAAAAAGTGAATACTCTTAACATAGAAAAAGAACCAAAACATGGCTTACTGTTGTATAATATTCGTATCCCCTCCTGGTCTACTTTGGATCAGCAGTGTGATGGCACAGTGAGTGAAGATTATGCACCTGGTGAACTGGGTTCCCTTTTTAATTTTCTCATGAAGTTGCATGCAAACACCATCAAGCCACTGAATTGTGGGAGCAAGTCATTTCTTCATCTGCAAAAACAGCTGATGGTCACAGAGACAGTCAAACAAAAAGACATCTGATATTGAATAATATTAATGGCCATAATCATAGACTTAACAATGGTTCTCCGGAAATGTTTTTATAAACAAGTTGCTTAAAACAAAAAGTTTAACCTTCAATTCCCGCAGATTTATGTCTCGATCAATAAAATATGTTAGATGTGGTTCTCTTGCTTTTGTACTACAGTCAGGACTCGAGGATGGTTCTTACAACCCACAGAATCACTAGTGTTCAAAACTGCAGAACATGTCCTCTATCTGTGTAAGGGTGGAGCACAAATAAGGAAGGCTTTCTGAAAAAAGGGAGGGTTAAGGACAGAGAAGTCACTTGCCATTTTGGGGTTTTGAATATATTTTATCTTCTGGCTATGATAGCTGAGAATTGAATTCAGAAAAATAGAAGTGTTCTAGTCCTCCCCAGTGTGTTCTGGATGAGTCTAGCTATCCGGCAGGAAAAATGCAGAAAATAAATGAATCATTTACTGATAGTCCTTGTAGCCTTCAAAAGAAATCTTTGATCTTTACCAGGTATTATGCTTCCAGTCAAGAAATGAAGTAATATGGAAATGAAAGCTATGGCAGTCATTCTAAAGGATACAAGTATTTATCTAAGGAATTCTGGGCTAAATTAAAAAAATTATATCCTGCTGATAGACTTTGTGAATGGATCATTGGATGTTCTTTTGTTTACCACTGCCAAAATTCAGCAGTTTGAACAAGAAGTGTATAGAAGTATAGGTGGATGAACTATCCCGAGATATCTGGCTCTTGCCTTATGGAAGCATGCTAGGATATGAATGTATGGAAAGATGGCTTATGAGGCATTGGTTAATTAGATGTGGAACTGTATAAATATAAACTCAGAATCAATCTATTGTTTTCTGTGAAATATTTGAGTTTACAGCAGAATAGCAGAGGGCATTCTCAAAGAGCTGGCATTCCTTTGCCGGAAAGCCTCAGGAAGAATGCAGTTAGCCAGTTCTTGTTCATTCTCTTTTTCAGGTTCTGTAAGGTGCTAAGCAGTTTAATCTTCCTTTGAGTTTAATAGCAGAGATATGCAATCATACCTGCTCAACATTTGTCCATATACTGTTCTAGAAACCTAAAAGAATGATATTTGTTTTATTAATTGCATAAGTCTTCAAGTATGGACTGAGGTTTTCAACAGTTACTTTTTGCTTATTCTCCCCTTGGTAGCACATGGCTTCAGAAACCTTGAATAATCTGACTTTATACTTTTCCAATATGGCAAGGGTAAGAAACACACTTCTCAGACCAGCTCTTCTTTATCTGACCTAAGAGTGTTTCTTGGAGGGATTACGAGAGCGTTAAGCACAATATCAGGGGTTTACAATATGATAATGAGCAACTGCAGTAACACTCAAATCTAAATCAGTAATTTCTTCACAGAAATCTGTCATCTATATGGCATTTAGGACAGCAGAACTGTGACGGTTGTAGTTCTTTAACAACCCAATGAACAAAACCATATAAACTCTTAGACAAACTGAGAGAATGAAAACTGAGGATGGGTTAAACAAAAGCAGGAATTTTCTAATGGATATCTGTAGAACAGATTGATATGTCTTGTTCCTTGCTGTTATTGACCCAAGATTCTTTCCCATAGCAAGAAAGAATCTTCTTACCACTTGGCTCCCAAAATCTTTGCTATATCTGGAAATTGAAGGTAGAACAAATCAGTTTCATAGTACATCATCAAAGCCCTCAAGCCAAAAAAAAGCTTTCTGGAAATTCACCTGTACCTCAAAAGCAACATGTACTGAATGTCCCCCAAGGTTCAATGTATTCTGAGCTGCCTTTACTATCTCTGCTGGTCCGTGATCAGATTATTAGATGTCATGTCACAATAAACCAGGTGCAAGGTATAGAGGGTGTGGAGTCACACATAGTCCAACGTCAAAGTCCTTTGTAAAATTGATATAAACTTTCTTGGACCATAACGGGGAAGCCATGTCTGTGGTGGCCTTCACAAAATGCAATTTAGTGATATATTTCACAAATCAAAGGATCTCCTGTATTTCACATAACATCTCCTGTGGCAAACCTATTATTTGTTCAAATAATATTTTACTGAGAGTAATAAGACTTTGTACCAGATATGCAAATTTCATCTGGGGACTTCAGATTATCATAACTTTACCCTTACACAGCAGTGGTTGTTTTACCTTCTGTCAGCTGCTGTCTAACTTCATTTTTGGTGTAACTCTCAAGAACATTTGTTGTGAAGTAGGAATACATATATATTTCAACATGTGGAAAACATTAGTCATACTAAGGTTGAAAAAGGAGTTGCAGAGGCTTTTCATTAAACACTTTACGTTTTTTTCCAATTTCAATAATTTCTCTGCCTTATTTTAAATTCAACAAGCAGAAAACAGAAAACCTGAAAATGACTTCTGAAATTCTTACTGTAATGAATATATATATACATATATATATATATATATATGTGAAATATAAAATTAAATCCTGACTAATNCCTCTGGGAGAGCAGATTTAAGAAAGGGAAAAAAAACTGCTGTGCAACAGTAGCTGGGAGTGAGAGGAGTGAGGAACAGCCCTGCAGACACCAAGGTCAGTGCAGAAGGAGGGCAGGAGGTGCTCCAGGCGCTGGAGCAGAAGTTCCCCTGTGGCCTGTGGTGAGGACCATGCTGGAGCACCTTGTTCCCCTGCAGCCCATGGTGTACCAAGGCGGAGCAGATCTCCACACTGCAGCCCATGGAGGAGACCACGGAGGAGCAGGTGGATCTGACCTGAAGGAGGCTGCAACCCCTGCAGGAGCAGGTTCTGGGCCGGACCTGTAGCCTGTGGAGAGGAGCCCATGCAGGAGTAGGTGATCTGATGGGAGCTACCACCTGTGGGGGACATGTGCTGGAGCATTTTGCTCCTAAAGGATGGACTCCGTGGTACGGACCCACATTGGAGCAGCTCTCGAAGTGCTGCAGCCTGTGGGAAGCACACACAGGATCCATTCGGGAAGGACGGCATCCCGTGGGAGGGACCCCACATTGGAGCAGGGGAAGAGAGAGCGACCACGAAGGAGCAGCAGAGACGCAGCGATATGGGCTGACCGCAGCCCCCATTCCCCGTTCCCTCGCGCCGCTCAGGGGGAGGAGGTAGAAGAGGGTGGATAGGGGGAAGGTGTTTTTAGTTTGCTTTTTAGTTTCTCACTGCTCCAGTCTGCTAGTTATAGTAATAAATTATATTAATCTCCGTATGCTGAGACTGTTTTGCCTGTGACGGTAATCCGTGAGCAACCTTCTTGTCATTATCGCAACCCTTGAGGCCTTGTCCATCGTATTTTCTCCCCCTGTTCCTTTGAGGAGGGGGAGTGAGAGAGCGGTTGTGGTGGAGGTTGGCTGTTTAGCTGGGTAAAACCACCACAGTTTGTCATGTTTGTAACCTTTAGAAAGATACACTAATTCCGAATCATAATAAATAAATAAAAGTTAAAGTGAATCTCTAAAGCTTAGAGAACTGTATAGCAGTTTTTTTTCTTTGTCCTAAATACTCCCAATCTCAGATAAGTATCTTCTAGGCAAAATAAATAAATAAATAAATAAAATAAAAAATCACTAAATATATTTACAGCACCTACAAATATTAAGTGGGTTGATAAATAACAGACGATACAATCTTTAATGAGTATGTTTTAAGGAGGATTTTATAGTTTCTGAAAGCTGAATGGGTCCCATGTTTCTGATAATTTTGTATATTAACATACAAAACCTTCATTTGTTTTTCAAATCCATAGTGGCGTATTTTTCCTATGAAACTGCTTTAGGAAGGGAACATTTAAATGCTGGCCCAACTACAATTTCAAATTGTACAAATCAGTAAGTTACATCTCACAACACAGAAGGTGCATCTTCCCTTTAAGAACACATGGTTCAAGTGTTGTTAATTTCTTTATTGGTGTCGTTTTTCACCCCTACAATTAGAGATCAAAATGCATCATCATTACTCCCTTCCAGAAGACTTTTGACAATTTGCTTCACAGATTAAACTCATAGACAAATGTTGTAAATCTGACAAATGTAATATGCTGTTTAAAGAAAACATTAAGGAAAGAAAATAAATCTTAGTTTTAAGCACAACCTTTGAAATAAGGGTTGAATTCACAAACGTGCTTCGACTTGTGCTAATGTGTGTGGATTCACTGTAGACGAATTTGGAATATAAATGTGAAACAGAAAACATTACATTCTGGTTAGCTGAAAACAAATGTGCATTACTTCTGATGAAGGAAAAGGAGGTATTACTCGATTACTCCATTGGTAAAGAATGGGAAAACAAGTCCACAAGGAGAATGTCAGTTCCATATTTCCTCATTTTGTCAAGGGCTGTTCAATCTCACAGTGGAGCAAAGACTATTTTTCAGTCATACCATATCCTGCTGTCTGTAGTACCAGCCAGTGTGGGAGTAGCCCCAACTTCTTGTTCCTCTTCAGTTTGTATAAAAATGATCTTTCATCCCAAATGGTTCCAAAGCAGACAAAACAGTTGCCCATTTTTTGCCTCTTTTCCAGACAAGTTTTTGTTAAATATTTCAGGTTTGTGAGTATGGTATCTGTCTGAGAAATTGTCTTTTTGCTAACCAGTTCTAGCATTTCGTTCACTCCGAATGCCTTTTTATGATTATATATGTATTTAAGTACAAGTATGTATTTAAGTGCATGATATGTAAGGGTGTATTTAGCTGGGTAAATTACAATCCTCTTGGAAGTCACTTTCTTCTGGCACAACTTGGTCTTTCAAAATTCTTGACACCTCAAAAACCTCCTGAGGTCTTAGAATTATGTTGATTTTAATAAGAGCTATATATTATAAATGACATTTCATGTTATAAGTGAGATCAGACAATTTTGTTCAATTGCAGGAGCCAAAATACATTCTAAAAATAAAATAAAATAAATAAATAAATAAAAAGCCTATATTTACTTCTACTTTCTTCATGTTTTCTTCTAAATCCTCCTGAGGACTTTTTTGTTTGAATATTTATGGTAATTTCTTATCTTAATTTTTATTTTTTTCAAAGTTGCACAACTGGATTTGTATTGGTAACAACAAACAAAAACATACAGAAGAGTAGAAATTCAGGAATGGGTGTATAAAGTTTAAAGAAAATGTTCTTTGAGAAAAACAGTGAGCAAAATCGTGTCATATTAAAACTTTTTTTTTTTTTAGCTAAGATTCTTTTGCCCAGAGGCTGCCTTTCACTGTCTTTTCTTTCTTTTTAAACTCCAGATGGATATTCATTAATTCTTCTCATATAACCAAAAATACCAAACATGTAACAATTTTCCAGATCTTCTTGTGCAGCATTCTCCTTGTAGCCTTCATTTTTATCACTTCAATTGTGTAGGGCTTTTGAAAGCATGGGAACATTTCAGTGTATTGCCCATGTGCTTCAGATTGAGTGTCCAAGCGGTAGGCTCAGAGTGAGAAAGGACACCTTTGGATCACCACTGCACCAGAATATCTTTCTTGGCCTCAACAAACCAAGTTATTCTGAACTTAAATGTAATAAAGATCAGAAACACGTATTCTGAATATCCTGTAGCACTGGCACATCCTGTGCCCATGGTGCAAATAAGGAATTAATGAAAATAACAAAATCCCTTCATATTCCTAGTGTTTTGTTTGAGAGCTTAGTAAACTCATCTTCCTTGCCAGTATGTCCAAGTGAGTTTAGCAAGGGCGGATACTTAGTAGCTTAGCACATCGTCACAGAAGTCTTTCATGTATAGTTAGGCTGGGTGTGTGCAGATTCCATTAGAGATTTTTGACAAGCAGCGATGAGGCCTACATATTTCTAGTACACAAAAAACAAGCTCAGAAAGAGGTTTTGCAGTTTGTGTCAGATATTTCTTTATTAGAGTCTAAGCATATGCTTTGTACACATACATTTTCTTGAATCTCTGCAACGGTATTTATTGACCACCATTTCTTCATGCTTCTTTTAATAACAGTTTTTAAAGGAGGACCCAGTGTGTTTTCAGAGTTGTCAGTAAGGACCCAACCCATCAAACATCATAAATATATTTGTAAGAGTCCAAAAATTTTCTGGGATTTCTCACATTCTTTGAATTGCTAAATGTTTTTACTTAGCCTGGGTATATGGTGAGTAATTATTAATCTGCTCACCTGATCAGTTAACAAATGCCTTAATAACTCCTCTAGCTGTTGTTACATAAAGTATCTTCCTTCCTTGTAAAAGCTCAGGTGACGCACAATTTAGCTATATGTATGAATGAGTATCACAAGCACAAGAGAAGTCCCAAATTGCTTTGCCTGAAAATATCTCCATAACCTTTTGTATCACAGTCCTCACAGTCCTTCCAATATCCTTACCAAATCTTTACAAGTTTTATTCTGATAGTCTTTGTGAACAAGAATCTTGTAAACTAATCTGGAGCTTGGTTGCTTACCAGTGAGACAGCAGAAAGATTTACACTGAAAACAAGGTAAGATTCCAAATTAGCCACAAAATGAAGTCCTGTTTTGTGGCACTCTATACCAGCAAAATAAGTTCTGTAGCTGCTTGGGCTGTCCAACCAAGGAAAAGAAAATGCTTACAGATGCTAACTGCTGCTAAGAAGGTGCTCCTGCAGTGAATGGAAGGGCAGTAAAAGAGCTATCAGATTATTTTAATTAGGAAAACCAGATACTATTTATAGACAAGACTATTTGAAAAGTTATATCTAAACTTTGTGCTGTGGGGGATTTTCTCAAGGATCGCAAATGTTACTCATTCAGTTGCAGATTGATTAGAAGTGGAAAATCTGGAGCAGCTGCTAAAAGGAAGCAATCAGGCAAAATACCTTGCACAGGGTGGACAGACTTGGGAATTCTAAGTAAGGAAGACAAGGTGGTGATTTGTTTTTGGAAGAAGGTTTTTCTTATAGATGACTGATCAAAAAAATAAATAATTCCAAACACCAGTTGACCAATATTCTCTCTCTCTCATCAGAAATACTGGAATTGAACTAACATTTCCTGCCTTTGTCTCTTTCAGCTAAATAATTTACAGAACAAGACAAATACTGAAATCACGTATTCCACAGAATACCTTCCAAGGTATAGTAATAAGATTTTGAAGATGAATATTCTTTCGAAAGTATGGTATAAAGTAGATATGTCACATTAAGATTTAACTCAGAATCAATTTCCCTATAGCAATGCAAAGTTTATCTTAAGCTACAAAACTAGCTTTAGAAGAAAAGTAGATACTCAGGAAACAAGATTTGATGGAGCATGCCTACACTGTTGTAATCACAACAGTGACTGCATACCTGCTTCATCTACATTTACATACCTTATATCTTAACCTTTTAAAATGTAAACTGGACATGAAGCACACTTGTTATTAAGTAAAATTCTGGAGAAACATCCAGTAAAAAAAGATCATCTGTACATAAGTCACAGTCTCTGTAAACATTTTCTGGAAATTCTTCCTGCCTGCATGACTGTGTCTTTTGACTTAAAAGCCGATCAGAATGTATGACTGTGTCAGAAGTTTAAAACTGTGTTGTTGCTTTAACATGACAGCAGACTGTGCTGGAAGTGCTTGCCACCAGCAAGAGCTCAAGTCACTGCAAAACTGCCCTGGATTCCTTAGTGGGCAAAGTCCTCACGGTCAGTGAGCACACCACTGCTATCTCTCCTGCCCTTCTGTCAAGCAGACAGATAATGTGTGCTGAGCAGTTGTCCAGAACACTGTTACAGTTCCCATGGATCACTGAAATGCCTGGATTTATTCTTTATTTTGTTCCACATAAATTCAATAAGTTATAAATAATGTGGTAGTTAACTGAACAAGTGAAAAATACTTCTTTCAATTATTTTGATTGTTAGGTCCTCTGCATGCCAGGCTTGTCTGTGTGCTAGTTCAGTAATATCAATGTGCTAGTATTAGTAAAACTAAGCAGCAGTTTGAAGTCAAGATTTATTAACATTATGGGTTTTTGAACTATATGAACAAAACAGTGCATTTCTTTCACTTACTAAATAACACAGGAAAAATCAGATATTCAGTATTTATTCACTGTTGGTTGGTTTTTAAAAAGTTAAAGGCATTAGGCTGAAGTTGTGCTAAAATCTGCTTTCTTTTCAGATAGGAGGGAAGGAGGTAAAGGGTGTGTTTACTTTTCATAATTCTTTAGAAGTCTGCAACAAGTTTTTCAGCAGAAAATTTGTCATTCAAAGCTTTTTGTGAAAATTTAAGCTGACATGCTATCCTATTTTGAATAATATAATAAAAATATGTACTCCCCAAAATTAAAAAAAAAAAAAAATCTATCCTGTGAGCGTGCTAACCAGCACAAATTCATCTCTAAATATATCTGCCAAATATTTTTTTCCAGAAATGGAAAAGCTTATACTGTATGATAGCAAATTATTTTAGGAATCAGCATTACCAAAAAGAATATACGACTTTATTTTCATTTTTGACTATCTCCTAAAATCAGGTACTTGAGAATAATTCATAGGAACTTCAGGAAAAATATTTGTTAAACTTCATCTGTACAGTCAGATACTCCTTTCCTTTTCTTGTGATAATTCTTTCCTTTTCTTTATACCTAAGAAGAGCAATGTATTTTTATTTGAAGTATTATAAAAATACTTCAATAATCTTTCCTCAGAACTCACTAGAGAGATTTAGCTGTCCAGAAAGCACACATATTTTCATGGGACAGCAAGAAAATAAATAAATAAATTATAAATAAATAAATAAATAAATGAATTAATAATAACAATAATAAAATTTTTTCTGCTCCTCTAGGCTAGGGAAACTTCACTGAGATGTTTGCTGTATTTCCAAGTACACTAGCAGCATAATCACCACAAGCAGGTGTGCTTGCCTCTTCTCCAAAAATGTGCACAGAGATCTCTGTTCATCCCAGCTAGCTCCCCACAACAAGCCTGAAATCTGCTCCTCTACTTCCGGACTGGGTAGTAAAGAAGAAATCCAAGCATAAAATAGTCTGGAGTACTGTTTTACATATGAAGTCCCATGGACCAACACCTTGGCTACATCAACTCTGTGGAGCATAAGGGAAATAGCTGTCTGTCCTGTGACTTCTGTTTTTGGGGAAGTACAGAATCATCCAGCAGGATGGTGGGTTATGGTGTTGAGCTGAGAAGGCTGAATATCAGGAAAGTGATCAGTGTGGTGGTATTGAGGGTATAAAAATGGAAATAAAGCCAAGAAAAAGAGGGAAAAAATAAAAGATTTCAAGGGAGGCTAGCAGTGTATTTCAGCTTGAAAATGTCATGTGTATTACAGGCACAAGGTGGAAAATACTTGCAGAAACTTGTTAAAATTTTGGCACCATGTCACAGCAGAAACCAGCGGCTCATGGGTCATTCACCTTAAGTCATAGCAATCACTGTTGTGCTTTATGCTGGTATCACAGTCTTTTCTAGATAAGACAGTTTTTTTACCTTCACGAACTCTTTGTCAGCTCAGTGAGAGGAAGAAAACCTGAGAAGGAATTGTTTTTGTTTGTTTGTTTGTTTGTTTTCTGTAAGTTAGTAATCTGCTGCCACCACTCTTTCACTAGTCCTAGCCTTGGTATTCTGAGGACAACATTTGCTGCCTGCACACATACCGTGCACATTTTTAGTTTTTTTCTCAACATTTGTATCATCTATACAGAGAGATCTATCATCTGTATAAGAAACATTTATTGCCTCTGTAGAAAATTTGTTTTCTAGAAGGAGATTAAAAGTAACAAACTTACAGCTTTGTGAGCACACTTTACTTGAAACAAAAATAATTTTTTAAGTGGTTAAGAACACACATGGCCCAAGATGGAAAGTGTGAACTAATACTACAGTAAAAACAAACAAACAAACAAATAAAAAAGTTAATAAAACTTTTACCAAAGTAACCTAAATTTAAAATACAAGGCCAAATACTTTTTTTTTTCAAATGAAATGTCAGAATTTCTACTGTTTTATTCCTCATTAAATCTACCAAACATTGGAGCTTGTAGGTGTTCAGTCCCTTGTTGGTTTTAGTTTTGCTTAAACTGAGTGGTATCTGAAAAAAATGATACCATTTTTTTATACCGTGAGTAATTAAAACTTGTGTAATTAATTCAGTATGATTCCACTTTACCACTCCATTACTATGTTGGGGTGGATATTCAGGAATTATTCCAAATTTCTGAAGTAGTGCAAATGTTTCCCTTGCCTTTCCAACAAATCAGAACAAAATAAGTAATAAATCTGAGCTCAATAAACTGGCTTAGATTAGAGCCAGGTATCACAGGATCATAAAATGTCATCAGTTTGAAATACCTTGTGTTACCAAAAGCCACTTTTTAGAAGACATATTAGTATGTATGCTTCTTTCTGAGGACAAACTCATCTGAAAATGGAAACAGAATGGAGATGGCCTTGTGCTATTTTATTCTGTAGAACAGCTGAAAGTGACACTTACTACTGTTTCTTTCCTTTCCAAGTCTCCAAATGAACATTTTTGACTTGGACTTCTTTACAAAAATGTAACGGTATTCCACATACTAGCAATTATAGGAGAGATCTCAGTGGCTGAAATAGTTTCCTGACCTCTTGGATAAAGTTTACATCCTCGTCTTGCTAGAGATGTACAGTGATAATCTGTCTGTCATATTACCCCTCCACTCCACTCTTGTGAGACCCCACCTGGAGTACTGCATTCAACTCTGGCGCCACCAAAATAAGAAGAACGTTGACCTGTTGGAGTGAGTCCAAAGGAGGGCCAGAGGGCTGGAGCACCATGAAGACAGGCTGATAGAGTTGTTTTTTTTTCAGCCTGGAGAAGAGAAGGTTCCTGGGAGAACTTAGAGTGGCCTTCCAGTACTTAAAGGGGGCTTACAAGAAAGCTAGGGATGGGCTTTTTATCAGGGAGTGTAGTGATGGGACAGAGGGTAATAGCTTTAAACTAAAAAAAGGGGAGATTTAGATTAGATATTTGGATGAAATTCTTTACTCAGAGGGAGGTGAGACACCAGAACAGGTTACCCAGAGGAGTTGTGTCTGTCCTCTCTCTGGAAGTGTTCAAGGCCAGGCTGGATGGTTCTTTGGGCAACCTGATCTAGTAGAAGGTGTCACTGCCCATGGGAGGGGGTTGGAACTAGATGATCTTTAAGGTTCCTTCCAGCCCAAAGCATTCTATGACTCTATATATTCACTCTCTGTGATTATACCCTTTTGTTATCTATTCCTGCTTTTAGTTTATCCTCCTGTGCACACATTTGGAGAGTCATGAGACACTTGAATATGTAGTAGGGGTGAGGAACGTCCATCTGCCTCCTTGTTGTTGTGTTTAAAGCAATAGTACGTTGCTGCCAGGTTATGCTGTAAATTAAGGGTGATGCTGGCAGTGCATAAAACTAGAAAAGCTTCTCATTTCTATATGAAACCTTGAGTCAACCTAAGTCTTGACTAACCCCCTACAGAAACAGAAAACTTAAGTTGTGAGAAGGAAGGAAGGGCTTGAGATAGTGGTAGAATAGAAACATCATTTATGTAGTAAATGGAGCTACACTGGGTGATGGACAGTCACCAGAGATGTTCCCCAGGGCTCACTCCTAGGGCCAGTCCTGTTCAACATTTTTATCAGTGATCTGGATGCAGGACTAGAGTGCATCCTCAGCAAGTTTGCTGATGACACTAAACTTGAATGTTGAATCTCTGGAGGGACAAGAGGCCTTGCAGAGGGGCCTAGATAGATTGGAGCACTAGGCAATTAGCAATAGCATGAAGTTCATCAAAGCAAAATGTCAGGTTCTGTACTTGGGATGGTGTAATGCCGGACTGGGAAACAAGTGACTGGGGAGGAGTTTAGCAGAAAGGGACCTGGGGATGCTGGCTGACAGCAGGCTCAGCATGAGCCAGCAGTGTGCCCTAGCAGCCAAGAGAGAAAACTGCGTTTTGGGATGTATTAAACACAGGATAGCCAGCTGGTCAAAAGAGGTGATTCTTACACTGTATTTAGTGTTGGTGCAGCCTCACCTTGAATATTGCATGCGGTTCTGCTCTCTACAATGTAAAAAGGATGTTACAGTCCTTGAAAGCATCCAGAGGAGAGCAACAAAGATGGTGAAAGGGGTGGAAGGCATATCTTGAGAGTAGAGGCTGAGGACACTTGGGTTGTCTAGTCTGGAGAAAAGGAGGCTCAGAGTTGACCTCATTGCTCTTTACAACTTCCTGAGGAGGGGAAGCGCAGAGGGAGGTGCCAATCTCTTCTCACTGGTAGCTGATGACAGAACGTGAGGGAATGGCATAAAGCTGCACCAAGGGAGGTTCAGGTTGCACATTAAGAAAAATTTCTTTATCATAAGGCTTCTTAGAGGGGTGGCTGATGTCCCATGCCTGTCAATATTCAAGAAGCATTTGGATAATGCCCTCATTAATATGCTTTAACTTTTGGTTAGTCTTGAAGAGGTGGTCAGGCAGTTGGACTTGATGATCTTTAAATGCCCCTTCCAACTGAACTATTCTATTCTATTCTATTCTATTCTATTCTATTCTATTCTATTCTATTCTATTCTATTCTATTCTATTCTATTCTGTTCTGTTCTGTTCTGTTCTTATTTCTTATCTTATCTGTGTCAAATTGTTGGCTCAATAAAGTTTAATTTTTTTTTTCCAATGTGTAAGATATTTTGAGGGTTTCATGATATTATTAACAGAAATTCTGAAACACTTCCAAAAAGAGACAAAAAATATGTATAATAAGATATTTTTCAGCATTTTCATTGCAATTCCAAAGAAAATTCTAGATAATTTTGTTGTTCAGACCATTCTACAGATTTTAGGTGCTCCAATAACCCTAATAATCAGATCTTATAAGGTCATTCTATGGTTTCTGTGTAGATAATTGATTAACAAATTAGTGTTTCGGTGCACAAAAGCTGTGTATAAACAGGAAAGCCATGCACAGGAAAACAGTACTTTTGAACAGGAACTCTCCAGTTAAGTCTTAAAAATGTCCTTTGAGAGTCTTTGTTGTCTACACTCATACAGTCTCTTAGAATTACCTCAGGACTTTGTATTAGTCAGCTATCCACTAGGATGTGAAGATCCTTGCAAGAGCTACCTGCATCCCACCCCTGTATTTTCAAGGGATAAAAATGTATTGGCTTTACTTGTTTGTTTATTTGTTACAGAACATTCGCGGTTTTCCAGGAGATGTTTAAAAATGTATATAAAAAAGAATGGTTCCAGCATTCAGTTTTCCATTATATATCTTCATCTGAGATATCACTTTACTGTTTAAAATTGGTTAGTACTTCAGGTCTGTCAGATTAGATCTGCTTTTGTATTTTATTTAAGTCTGATTTGGATAATTTCTTGGAATGCCTAGGGGCTTTCCCATCATCTGAGAAGGTGAAACAGAGCACTGAAAACAAACATAATTTGTTTACTTAGTCCTCTAATAAGTTTGCCTAAGTCTGGGAGTAAGTTAAATAGATCTTTAATAGAATCAATATGGAAATTCAATACAAGAATCAACAGTAGTAGAGTTCCTCTTTAGATTGGTGGGCTTTTTTAAAGGTGGAAACTTGTGTGTTTGTTTCAGAGATCAAGGTATTTCTGCAAAATTCTAATATAACAGAATTTAACATGTATTTTGATAGGGGTTCCTTCATCAGACGAACCATTATCGGTAGAGGTGAAAAGGAATCTCAGTGTGTCCCATAACGCTTCCCCCAACCTACAGAGACAATTTCTTCCTCACTGGAGAAAAGAAGTGTGGTGTAATCTAGGCTGAAGTTTTGTACCTCCATCTCATTTCTCAGCTAATCTAAACACACCCATTCCTGCCTAGAAAGAAGCACAAATGCCTCTTTAGTCATTTAGCAATTAAGTTTCTCTCTTCACTTTTGCAGTGACGAAGAGAATTCCAAGGGAAATCAAAAGGGACTTTAGGTCTTTGGGGCAATTGGTTAAAGGATCAGGAGCACAGATAGTGTTTTTCTTTATCCTTCCAGTACCAGGGAACAATATTGAAAGGAACATGCAGACCCAGCTGATCAATGTGTGGCTGCAAGTCTGCTGTCACCAGCAGAGTTTTGGGTTTCTCGATCGTGGGATGGCCTACATGACACCAGGCCTGCTGGCACCTGATGGGTTGTACCTTTCTCAAAGGGGAAAAAGGACTTTTTAGCAGAAGTTAGCAGGGCTGATTGATAGAGCTTTCAATTAGATTTGAAGAGGGAAACGGATAAAACCAGGCCTGCTGGTGATAAGCTATGGAACTGCACACCAAAATCTGAGGAACCGCATGCTAGTGAGATCCTTCAGTCTGCTCCATAAAGTGCTGGGTATGAAGAAGGATATTTGAAATGTTTCTACACCAATGCATGCATGAGGAACAAGCAAGAGGATCTAAAAGCCTTTGCTTAGTCCCAGATCTATGGCTTCACTGGCATAAGTGAAACCTGATGGGAAGAGTCCTGTGAATGGTGTGTTAAAACAAATGGTTACAGGCTCGTCAGAAGGGACAGGCAGGGCAGGTGAGGCAGGGTGGGTGGTGCTGTTTGTTATGGAGGGGCTGGACTGTATGGAGCTTGCAGTTGGTGATGACATGGTTAAGAGCCTCTGAGTAAGGATTAAAGGACAAGCAAATAAAGGGGATATCATTGTGGGAGTCTACTATAGACCATCTAGCCAGGACAATGACACTGATGAATTATTCATTAAGGAACTAGGGTACCTCTAGAACAGCTACCCTTGTCCTTATGGGGGACTTCAACTTGCCAGACCTTAACTGGGACTGCCACACAGGTGATACAAAGAGGTCTAGGAGATTTCTAAAACAGCTTGATGATAACTTCTTGGTACAGGTACTAAGGAAGCTGACTAGGAAAGGTGCCTTCCTAGATCTGTTCATAGATTCATCCCAGGTTACTCAGATTGCTGGCTTACATCATCATGAGACCTCTCTCAATCATTTTTCAACAGCCTTAGGAATCTGGAGAGGTCCCAGTTGACTGGAAGCTAGCAAATGTTCAAATTTTGAAGAAGTACAAGAAAGAAGACCCTGGTAATTACAGGTCTGTCAGTCTCACTTCAGTGCCTGGTAAAATTATGGAGAAGATTATTCTGGGAGTTATTGAAAAACACCTGAAGGACAATGCAGTCATTGGTCATAGCCAACATGGGGTCACGACAGGAAGATCCTGCTTGACGAACTTAATTTCCTTTTATGACAAGGTCACCCATCTAGTTGGCCAAAGGAAGCCAGTTGATGTAACATTTTTGGATTTCAGCATAGCCTTTGGTACGATTTTTCACAGCATCCTTCTGGACAAAATGTCCAGCATACAGCTAGGTAAAAATGTAATATGACAGGTGAACAATTGGCTTACAGGTTGGGCTCAAAGGGTTGTAGTGAATGGGGGTTATATCAGGCTGGCAGCCAGTCACTAGTGGGGTTCCCCAGGGCTCCATTTTAGGGCCAGTTCTACTCAATGTTTTCATAAATGACTTGGATGTAGGACTAGAAGGTGCATTAAGTAAGTTTGCAGATAATACTAAATTGGAAGGAGCTGTTGACTCCATCGAATGTAGAGAGGCCTTGCAGAGAGACCTTGACAAATTAGAGAGCTGGACAATCACCAATAAATGAAGTTTAGCAAGAGTAAGTGCCAGATTCTGCACTTGGGAAGGGGCAACCCTGGCTACACGTACAAACTTGGGGATGAGAAGCTGGAGAGCAGCCCCAGGGAAAGGGATCTGGGGGTTTTGGTCAATAGCAAGTTGAACATGAGTCATCAGTGTGCCCTGGCAGCCAGGAGGGCAAACCATAGCCTGGGGTGTATAAAGCACAGCATTGCTATCCAGTCGAGGGAAGTGATTGTCCTGCTCTGCTCTGCGCTGGTGCAGCCTCACCTCAAGTACTGTGTGCAGTTTTGGACACCACAGTATAAGAAGGATATAAAACTATTAGGGAGTGTCCAAAGGAGGGCTACAAAGATGGTGATGGGTTTGGAGGGGAAGGCGTACGAGGAGTAGCAGAAATCACTCGGTTTGTTCAGCCTAGAGAAGAAGAGACTGAGGGGAGAACTCATGGTGGCCTACAGCTTCCTCATGAGGGGAGTAGAGGGGCAGGCACTGATCTCTTCTCTCCAGTGACAGCGACAGGACCCAAGGGAATGGCATGGAGCCACAACAGGGGAAGTTCAGGCTGGATATTAGGAAAAGGTTCTTCACAAAGAGGGTGATTGGGCCCTGGAACAGGCTCCCCTGGGCAGTGGTCATGGCACCAGGCCTGCTAAAGTTCAAGAAACATTTGGAAAATGCTCTCAGACTTAGGGTCTGCTTTTTGGGTGGTCCTGTGTGAAAGTAGGAGTTGAACTTGAAGATCCTTGCGGGTCCCTTCCAACTCAGGATATTCTATGATTCTGTGATTCTAGAGGCATACATTCCCCACTATCTACTAATGACCTTAACATTTTTATTTTTGAGATACTCTTCTTCAAGATCCATATATAGATTTCTAAGTGTAGATATGAACCTAGCAGTTCCTCATCCACTGAAATACTTTCAAAACAAGACAGTAAAAAAAAAAAAAAAATGTAACAAATAAATAATGGCAATAAAATGCATTTTGAAATTAAAATGCGATATGTGTATGAAACTGTTATGGATATTGATGCAATTAGCATTTTCCTGTAGATGTTGTAACCCAGAGAAGTTAAATGGAAATGATGCATATTCACTCATATAAATATTTAAAGAAAAAAGATTGTGAAAAGGTCTAATTGCTTTTGGAAAAGTACATTTATATACATATGAACAGCAAATACATACTGCATAACTTTGATTGCTAGCAGAACTCTCATATTTAGTACTTTCCCAGTAGCTTACTGGAATTGTGACAATGGTCCCTGGTAAGACATGAGGACATATAGATTTCAGTCACATCCATATCAAAACAGCAAGATATTCCCCATCCATTTCTTTATAAGTTCAAAATTTTTTTTATGTTCAAACTTCATAATTAAAGGTATAAATCAAAGCTCTCAGAAGCTTTAAAATGACAGATCCGAATGCCAAAACCATTTCTATTCTTCTTGCTTCTGAAGATTATCATGCAATATTTAAATATGCAGGCAAATTATCACTGGGCCCTTTGTCTCTTTTAGTCTAATCATGTTATCTTGCTTTAAGAATATATCAGAATTGCTGACTTCAGGAGGAAATCGTCTATACGCTTTGGGTTAACTTGTCAAATAACCTGAAGTTTTTGAGTGCATGTGGCAAAAATGGGGAAAGAAAAGAAGATGAATGATACTTCAGCTAAAGCAGCTGTGCAATGTCTTGTTCTGCCAAAGGGCTTGTACAGGAACCTTGGCAAATCATGTAACACTGGGCTGTGCAGAGTCCTTCACAAGTAGTTTCTTCTACCCCAAGAGATGATTTGCAGAAGTGTTTATTAAGGAAAGACACAAAGTAGTTAAAAATACACTTAACTGGAAAAATCTGTGCACAGATCTTCAAAAAGGGAAGGCTAAATTAAGCAGTATGCTTTACAGGTAAATTAAGCAGTTCTTCATACTTTTACGGAGAAACCACTACCAATATTTGAGCTACACAGCCCTGCAGTCTGGATCTACAACCTGCCTGTTGGAGCTCTGCACTTTTTTGTTCTGGAAGGCAAATCAATTTTTTTTTTTTTTTTCTCTTTTGCCAAGAACCAGAAATTAAATGTAAATTACGAACAAGGAGACTACTGGGAGACTATTTCATTGTTTTACAAGGCTGTAAGAGCTGTAAGAGACATTGAGTGCAATAATTTCTGAAGTCTCAGTTGGCTGAGGGAAACTGGTGGAAGCTGAAAATGTCTATCAAATTCTTACAGGTACCAGTCACAGTTATGTTGAATCTCATACTCCAGCCTGTTTTTCCTCAAAGTACAAGAGACTGCATTATCAGGGTTAAATACAGACTGCCCATCATCAGATCTGCAGATGGAAGTATTGTGTGGGGTTTCGTTGCTGGGCAACAACCAAACAGCAACTTCATGTTTTCTAAAACCTACTAACGATTTAAATCTAATTTTTAGTATCTTCTGTGCTTGCAGAAGACAGCAGTACACATCTCTAACACCTCAGAATAGACAAGTTACTACACCTGAGGATTTACCTATAGCACTGAAAGCCCAAAAGCTAACTGTTTCTCTGAGGATACCTCAGCCTAATATTGAAGTTAGGTAGAATTAAAACACGCTGTGTCCCCTTGATAGGACAGTCACTGTGTAACTTCACAAGATCTCTGAGATCAATTCCCCTGTACGACCCAACCACGTCTCTATTCACAGAGCTCATTTTTCTCTCTTCTCTGTCTAGGAGAAACATTGATCTCTCATTTTTGTAAGACCAATCCAATTTTAACTTCTTTTTGCATTCAGCTCCAGTTGAAAACAAGAGGTTTGAAGTATGCCATAGTTCATGTATTAAAAGCTATCATCTAACTGCATTAGATCCAGTCATCTATGATTTGGACATCATTCATGATCCTTTCTGATATTTTAGGCACAGCAGCAGCTGGGGAAATGGGAAGGCCAATCCAGTGTTGCTGCTTAGGTTCCAGATAACGAAGAGTATATTTTCAATGTTGCTTCAACTGTGGTGTTCATCCCACTGGTTTAGCTGTTGCTAAACTGCTCAAAGCTGTACATTGCAGTAAATAGTAATGTCCCTTTAAGAAACAACAAGCGTGTTCCCTTAAGAAATGACAAAACTAAGCTCTCAAATATATCAATAAAAGAAATACCGATATAGAAAATCAGATCTCAAATGAAGTGAAAATGGAGGGGAATTGCAGCCCATTTTTACCACAGTACTAGCTCATCCATGTCTGAGTGCTGAACATAATGTGTTCAGATTATGTACCACACCTTAAAAGTAGTTAGGCATCCACTAGATGTTTCACTTTGTTTATACTCAGACAACCTGTGATATGCACTCATCTATCAATGTCCTACTATAAAGCAATCATGAGGCTTATCTAATGAATGCTAATGACTTTCTTATTGAAAGAATAGTAAATCTGTATGTCATCAGTTTAGCTAAGGTAACTTAATCCACAATTAATTTAATTAACTTTGGCAATTAAGACAAAGTTGAAAATCATATAGATTGAAAATCTAATGTTGTAAAGTTACTCTGAAATCATAATGAACAATTAGTGTGTGATAGTGTTTGATTAGGGTGATTAAAATCAATCTACAGTCACAGAACAAAAGTTTAATTGAGGATGAAGGTAGTTGTAAGCAGAATAATCAACAAGCAGCCAGAGAGGTTCTCCAGCTATATTCAATATATTCTGTACGTGATACCATGCAATCATCAGTGAATGCCTAGCAATTCTCATCTGTGAAATTCTTAATTCTGTGTGCTGAGGGTAGACTGAAAACATTAAAGTGAAATCCTAAAGCAGTCCAGGTATACAATGGCTGCCATTTTTCTGCATAGTTTGTTTACTCAATTTGTAAAAAATTAGGTTATGAGTGTGAACAAGTTATCTCTGCACATGGTTATGCGTGTAGCTTACACAGACATATGTGATAGAAACTGGAAATGAACCTTTGTTGAATATACTGTGCAACTGAAAAATGGGACATAAAATGGAAGGGGAGTGTATATTATGTAGTGTCTCAGTGCTCAGGTATTTCTATTCTTCCTGTCCAAGGAAAGAATATCACAGTTAAAACAAACTAACAAACTAACAAACAAACAGAAAAAAAAACTTTATTCTTACATTTAGAAATAAAGTTCAATAATCATGAAGTCTGTCGTTGAGTCAAGTGAAAATATTGTATGCAATAGGTGGTAGGGGATAGAGGAACAAAACAAGGATATTCTGATAGTGACAAAAAGGCAAATACACACCATACTTAAAATCTAAACATTGTAAGGATCTAACAAATATTCTACCTGCAGCTGAATTCATACTAAAACAATACAAATATTTTCATAAAACTGCATACAGAGGTACTTGTCACTAATGGATTACATCATGGTCCTGAAAAACTGATCCTTTGATCTTTTTTATTTTTAATGCTTCATAGGCATAGGCTGTAAGGAGAAGTTTCCACCTCCTTCCCTGACGAATACTCTCAAGGCATGCTCTAGCCTATTGAGACAGTTTAAGCAAGTCCTGTGCCTGAATCATCGTTGATCTTTTGTATGTTTTTTTTCTACATTAAAAAGGTGTTCAGATTCTTTTCTCAAGCTTTTGAAAAACATAGAATATTGAGCAAATTAATCCACTCTGTTATACTATGTATATCAAAATCTGCTTATTGTTTCTTCAGCATTCATTTCAGTTGAAGCAGTTGTGTAAAAGACTTTGCTGTTTCCTTGCTCTGGGTATTGGATTCTTCTGAAGCAATGCCATGCATAAACATGTGCACAGAAATCAGTGTGCTTCTAGGGAAAAAAAAAAAAAAAAAGAAAAAAGAAAGGTTTACTTTATCTTCCTTTACCATGCTGTTTTGTTCACACCAGATGGTTGGTCTTTTCTGATCTGGGCCATATTTTCTTGAATGCAACTTACTACGCTACACTTTTTTTTTTTTTTTTCAAGAACGTTCCAGTGGTAAAGACAGCCGCTGGTTAAAGATTTGCCTTTTACCATTCTCTTTTTGTCTGTTAAATTTCCATATTAAGTATCATTGTTTTCATAGCCTTTAATCATTGTTGTTGTCTGGAATATCTGGCCACTCATTCTTTTCAATGTACCTCCTACAAAGTTAAAGAGAATAATTTCTGTTTCCCATGTAGATAAGCTTTTTACCTTGAGGTAGAAACTTGCCTGTGCTTTGAGCATAATACCATTAAAACAGCAAGGACAACAGTTTCTGACACTGTGATTGGTGTTTGTTTTTCATGTAGTTGGGTGAAAGAAAAACTGTTTCCCACTGCCAAATTTATAACATTTCAGTCTGAACCCAAATAAAATGGTACACTTTCTCCAAACAGGACATATACTATATTCTGTAAACGTTTGATGACATCTTAAAACTTGGCCTAAATCATAAGAAGAATGCAACCATCTTTGACCTTGGAATGTGTGAGTCTCATGCTTTTCCACCTTTTCCAAGATGGAGAGCATCATAGCTGTATGGCACCTTCTCAGCCAAGCACTTCCACGTGTTCTTCCCCAGCAAGAAGGTCCAGCTGAAAGAATAAGAGATTGGAGACTCCTACTTTAAGGCCCTGTATCCATGGAGGAGTAAAGGGCCTAATCCAAAGTCCACTGATACGTAACAACCTTTCCTTCGGTTTCATGGTTCAACTATTTTCAGCTATCTGTGCTACTGTGTCAGCTTGCTGCTTGGACCTACTTTATTTTCAGTAACACTATTTACAATCTACTCTTTCCTGTGCTCCCTTCATTTTATATTTTCTTCTTTATTAGGCCCTATCATTAGTTGTAGGATTTTATGGGGCAGAGGCTGGTCTCAGGTGCACAGTTAAGGTATTTTACTTAAAACAGAAAAGCTGCAGCTCCAGCTCCATGTTTGAATAATTTGTGCACCAGACCTTCCCAAACCCTTGTGGGAGATACCTAGCAGAACCAAAGCGGAATCCCTATGACATTAACTTTGGTGTAAATGCCTTTGCCATAACCAGAAAATACAATACAATGTATTGTAGTATACAATACTTTTGAGGAAATAAAGCAGTTGGAAAAATGTAAATGAATTCTACTCTTTTCCTTTATCTGTTGCAAGATATTTTGAAATTTTATTTTCACTGGTATCTTTCATTTTAAATGACATATGCTAATGATACAATATTTGCGTATGCCGTGGTATTTTAATAGACTAAAACCCCCTGAGCTTTTAAGGCTCAAGACTTGAAAGCCAAACCAAAAACAGCTATTAAGATCCATTTATTTTTCAGAGGTAAAGGTGAAGAGCAAGATGGTGAAGTCTTTTGATTGCACATCATAAAGACATACACAAGAAAGAAGAAAGTTTCTCTGAAGTTCTGCTCTGTTGTTGTTGTTGTTGTTGTTGTTGTTGTTATTTTTAATTATCCCATAAAAATATGTGAAGTTTAGAGTCCTTGCATATACCATGAGGGATGAAAATAGCTTTGAAATGATAATAAATTTTCAAATATTTGGTTAACTAGCTAAATCTAGAAAGTAAAAGTGACCTTCATCTGATGGTCCACTGTTAAAGAAGCCACCAGAATTACAATGACTCTCGAGACCTATTACTTGTGGCAATAGTTTCTATGTTTTCATCCCAGAAAAGTAGTAAACCTCAGATATAATCAAGGTGAACTTTACAATAGATTAGTGACTACTAAAACTTAGATATCATGCAGCTGATATACAAGACAAATTACTTGATATGTAGAGATTTTATGATAAAAAAAGGTAAAAGTACACTTCATATACTAGGTCTAAGAACAGTAGTTTTCTCTGATTTTATTCTATGTTTTTCCAACCATGTAAACCTCTCTAAGCTATCCTTATCTATACACAGTAGTGTATTGGGTTTATGTGGT
>VXAL01015969.1:3151-17306 GCA_013399475.1 Chauna torquata | reverse complement strand
AAGAACAGGAGTGCTCTACAGGAAAGATGCAAGCTGAGTGGAAGTGCAGCTAGGACTGAGCCTCACATCTTGAGATTTTACCTTTCCCACAAAGGCAGCTGCAACAGGAAGAGACGTTACAGCAGTCCCTCTATCTAGGAGCAAACTACTCTGGCAACGCTTATGGTAACTCTCTGACCTGCAAAAGATTCCCATCATTTTTCCCTAGGCAACAAAGGAGTAAAAGCAGCCCTTGCCGCTCTACTTGAGCCCCTTCTTGCTCCTGGTATTCTGTAAAGCTTGCCTGACTGTACCAATAGTTCCTGTGCAGGCCACCTTTCCTTGAAAAGATACTGAGATTTTTGCAGTGAGAAGTGTAACCCTCCCATGCACACCAGGGAAGATTTAGAAATTACCTATATAGAGCACAGCATGTTAAAAAAATACCACTTATATCTCTGGTGTAGAGTTGGGATCTCTCTAAGAAGTCAGCGTAGA
This sequence comes from Chauna torquata, assembly GCA_013399475.1. Classification (NCBI taxonomy): domain Eukaryota; kingdom Metazoa; phylum Chordata; class Aves; order Anseriformes; family Anhimidae; genus Chauna; species Chauna torquata. The sequence continues at coordinate 16,829 of VXAL01015969.1, read as the reverse complement.
AATACAGTTCTGTCTTTCCCACGGCTGAGGTGAAGACAGATAGAAAAACTGGTCAATAATACAGTAATAAAGCAACTGCCTCATATCACATAGCCAAAATAATTATCTACCTTATTTAGTTACATCCAAGTTCATCTGTTTCACTTTCTTTTGAGTATGCATTGGCTCACACAGGCAAGAGCCCCATCAGCTTCACTGAAATTATGCAAGATTTGTCTGAATGGGACAGCAAGTCAGACCATTTTAAATTAAATTTAATATTACAGAGGTCCCCTATAAAAGCATTTAATGGGCCTTTAAAGTGCTGACTACCTTAAACTATCTCGGAGACCAGTTCTGTGAGCAGGCACATAAATGCTGTAAGCTGGCACACCAATAAGAACAAAGAGCTTCCCATGAGTAGTGTGATTCATTCACCCAGTTATATGATAAGCTCTGGGTCAGAGGGTGATGCAGTGTTTCAGGAGCAGGCTTCCCAGATACTACCTCAACTATTGCTAATCTCAATGAAAGCTGAAGATGTTTACCATATCTCAGAATTTGCCCACGTGAGAAGAGGAAGTGAGGTAAGGACACAGACTTATAATGAAACTGCAGCTGCTTTGCTCTAGTCTTGGAGTGCCCTTGTGTGAATTTTGAACAGCAATTGTACATGGATTCATGAAACAAAACAGGAACAGAGGGAACTGAACATACAGAAGGAAATAAAAAGAGTAGATTCAGAATCAAATTCTACCCTTTGCTGTAATTCCATTGGTTTCAGTGGTCACAGACATGCTATCTACAGCACATTCGTATATAAATACAAAAAAAGGGGAGGGGAAAGTAAAAGTGCAGAAAAAGGTGAGCATGGTTACACCAAAGCCCATGCCATACACACAAAGGAAAAATGAACAAGAAATGTGTAGTTTAGGAATTAACATTCTATCGTGTCAAAGGTCTGAATACCAAAAGGGACTTCTGTGATAATCTAAGTCATGGAATTTTTCCCAATAGCTACTGCATTAAGTCTGTAATCTCTATTTGACTTACAGCTTATTTTTTAGAGATATATCCTGCTTTGATTTAAAAACTTCGAGTGAATTATGTTAATTTTTATTAACTTTCACTGAGAGAAAAAATTGAAAAAGTATGCTGTTCTGATATTTTAGTGTGAAAGATCTTTCCCTTAAAAATGGCTGTTAGAAATGTAAACTAATAATCACAGACATGCTGATGAAAGCAAAACGAAATGTTTTGTTTTGCCTGAAACTGTTTTTCCAGTGATCTTCACTTGCAATTTTTGTGGCTGAGCTTTTCCATTCTTCCCCATTTGAAAGGAAATTATTTAAAATCTCAAAATTCTTCACTGGAGCCACCTTGCCCACCACAAATACTCACTGTATTACTGCATTTACCTACCTGCTCTCATTATGAATACTTATGATGAAATTATGCATTTTTAACACATCTGCTTCAAAAGAGGCTATTGCCTACAATAAAAAAGAGAAAAATATCTGTTCATAACTTTATCAGCAATAAAATTTTATTTTCTATGCAAATTCTGCTATAAACAGGCATGGCAAATTCAAAATTTGGCCTGTTATTACAGATTTACTAGTTAACTTTTCAGCTGATTGCAACCAACACACACATTAATGTATTTCTAATGGCTATTAGAATGGACTGGAAAATTTACTCAATATAGAACAAATTCTTTGTCCTATGGCACATTCTAAGTGTTTCAGAATTTGTTTTGTTTTCAGCCAGAGAAAAATCTCATTTCTTGGCATTTTTGCAAAATGGAATATTCCGATTTCGGAACAGTCTCTCCCAAGTCACACAACTGCTTTGGGACAAGGAGATGGAGGGAGACAGACTGGATGTAGAAGGGAGAAGAGAAACTTCTGATCTTTGGATGAAAGCAGCAATCTCTGGGTCATGCAGGACAGTAGTTCCAAAAGTCAGGGAGGTAAAAACTTTCCAGGTAAACTGCTTTAGAGGCATCATATCAGCAGGGCTGAAATCAGGGCTGCCAGTTAATTGTGAGACTAACAGCTGGAACCCCAGGACAGCCAAGCTCATGGATTCTTTTAAAAGCTACCTCGCATTGTACTTACAGTCTGCACCTTTTTAAGCAATCTGCACTACAACATGTTGGAAATCAGTATACAATTGCTCAACAAGAATTCCCAGTCCAGACGGAAAATGAACAAGACAGCAATGCATGTGACAGAACACCACTACAGTCCTGTCCCCGTGTCTTCTGAAATGACAAATGCCAGCCATCAAAATGACATGCTTAAGCAGTATCTGCCCACAACTGCTACTGCGGATATGTGCTTGCTACCTACCACTATACCTCATGCTGGGCAGAGTCCTAAAAGACAGCTCTTCCAAAGGAATAGCACAGGAGTAGCAGCCAAGGGGGTAACCCGACACATACAGGGTTGTTCTCAGTTACTGCACTCTTGGCTTCTGGGAAAAACAGGATAAGTGGATGACACAAACTGGTTTGAACACAACCCAGTGTTCTGTATATTCCGAGTATGGGCAGAGCTACCAACCTCTCAAATAAATATAGAAACAAAAAACTGCTATGTTCTTATTTTTATTTACACTGTCCTTTCCACTCCTCTGGCATTGTTTCTATGCAGGGAACCTGGAAATAGATTGGTGGAGAGCTTTTATGCATGAGCTATTTTAGTTGGAGTGGACACTACTTCGGGTTAATCCTTAAGAAGGGCCCATTCTGTCCTCTTATATTTGCTATGGTGACAAAAAAAGGTCCGAGCCTATTAAGAATTAAGATGCCCTTCCTTGACATTTGCTTGCAGTGGGAGGACATGATGGCATTTTTGCTGTCAGAATAGAGAGAGGTCTCTAGTCTTGGGTAGTTTTTAACGTGTTGCTCTAAGACAACTTGATAAGAAAAAGAAGTTAACAAAGCAAATATTCCTACAAATGCTTCTGAAAGTCATGGAAGTCAAGGACTCTTGTTCACTAAGTTTTCAAATTCCGCCCCCCCCTTTTTTTTTCTCCATAAGTGAGAAATTAATAGAAAGATGAAGCTGTCCGTTACATTTCTTTTTCATTGGTAATTAGACATCAGTTAGATAGTTAATGTGGTAGGTCTTCCTCCCAGCTTTAGCACTATTACACCTTCATGATTCACTCACCTGAATTTTTGTCTTGCCTTGTTCTGGTGTCTTGCTGTTATTTTCACTCTTGTGCATTACATTTCTGTTTTCAGATACGAACTTGGGTGACTCCAAGATAGGTCTGTCCACTGGGAGAGACAGGTTTTCAGGTCCAGGGGATGGTGAAGCACTGAGTTCTGCAGGGGGGCTGTATACCAACAAAGAAATACTGAGCAGAGAAAGGATCAAGCTTTACATGGTTTTGGTACCCAGAATGATCAAAATAAAACTAATATACTGTGGGTAGACAGACAGCTGTGCTATTGACTATGAAAGAGGTACAGTCTGGCTATGCCCACTGACACATTTTGGCTGAAAGAATGAAATTCCTTAAAACAAATTCCAATCTTTCAACAGAACTTCAACAGCAGATTCTTCTTTCTACCCATTTAGCATCAGTGCAATTTGCTACTTCTCTTTTTCACTTCCAGTATTAAGCAAGAGCTAAATATGTTGGGAAATTCAACTACAAAAAGATAGCAAAAGGGCCAGATATCCTGCTGTGCAGGCCATTTTATGCTGGGAAAAGCTCAGCTACCTTTCAGCCACAGAGTGACATCTATAATGGCAAACCCAAATTCTGCTTTTTCTCATTGACTGCTATCCAAGCATGAGGTAAGCAAAAACCCACAGAATTAAAAAGAAATCTTGATTACTCAAAGAAGGATTAAATGATATTCAGAATGAAGAGAGAATTTTTGTTGCTGAATACAAGTGGGGATATATTAACAATGGAAAATGTTTTGCATTTCACCACATTCTGAAGAACAAACAATGAAATAATATTGTCTGTGAGAATCACTGTAACTATCATCCATTGGTCTTAGTGCATACAAAAAGTTGGTTTCTAATATTTACCTAGCAGTGTAGCACAGTCAAGTTTTATGACTAGATTTTTCTCTTCTTTCCCACAAAGATGAAATTCTTTTAATTTAATTCTTTTAGAGAGGAGTGACCTTTTTCCCCTGTTTCAGTCTCACTGAAGCCTCATTTGGAGAATGCACAAGATGCGAGAGAGTTGCTAGGTCTTTATACAACTAGTAAGGAATTTCACCCTTCATAAGTTTTTAGTGCTTATCTGATATAATCGTTCTCTTCAATTTCTACACCTACGTATCAACCAAAAGCCCAGAGCAAGGAAGGAGTAACTATAAGGAAAATCATAACACAACTTCCAATGTTCATTATTAACCACTGTGATCAGTGGAAACAGAGTAATGAATTTACACATTAACTAAAAGCAGGCAAAAGAGAACTGATCTAAAAGAACTGGAATGGTGATGCAAAAAATCAGCTACTGACTATTGTGAGTAATCCCATAGAACTGCAATTCAGTGGGACTTGACTAGAATGACATTCGGTGAACACACTTTGGGTCACATGCAGGAAGCATTCAGTCAATTTCCAATGAATTTGTCACAGAGGAGGTGCTTAAAAACCCATGCAGTTGTTCAGTGACAGATACTAAATATTTGCAATGCTTGACCTTAGACTGAGCATAAGAAATGGCATGGAGAGAAAGAGATGCCAAAGGAAGGAGGGAAGGAAGACACAAGCATGTTATATTTTATAAGACAAGTGGTCATTAGGTTGTCAGCATGGTAATCATGGTTAAGTGACAGAACAATGTGCAGCAATTTCCTATTTATGCTTTCTATTTCTTACGGAAAAATCATGACATGGTCTGTCATAACAAAGTCACTTACTCAAAGGACACAATCAAGTAATATCCTACAGCCTGACACTTTATTCAGAGAGTACAAATTCATTGAAACAGAAACTCACAGAATCTTTTTGTGAGTAGGGAACTGCCTCTCCTCTGTTATCTCCAGAGCCCTCCTTCTCTGAGCCTCCTTTCTTCTGCAGCGGTCTTGAAACAGGTTGTTCCTGACAGTGCGGAGAAAGTGCTTTGCATTCGCCTTTGCTGACATCTATTGGAATGAAGGATAATAGAGAAGGGAATGAATTTTCAAACAGGTGCTGCCAACAAGCAGGCACAACCCAAGGCAAAGGCAAGACGTGCAAGCAAAGGTCCATTTGTTCAACAGCTGAAGCTGCTGTCTGAGCCCTAGAAGTGGAGCTGATTTGGACGATGATGCAGGACCACAGGCAAGATCAGCTCCAGTTCTGTTACGTTAGCAAAACACTCTGCCTGGGCCAAATCCAGGCAGCCTGGAAATGTTTAATACAGAGTTTTGGCAACTACAATGATTAAGTTCAAAGATACAACAAGAATTCTGTCCGACTAGTATCTAAGTTTTCTTTTGATCAATAGAAAGAAGTACTTCTAATACTTGTATGAAGTGTTAATGTATACAGCCTTCTGTGCTTTATATCCTCCTCTTGTACAACACAGTGAAAACCATACTTCCGTTTGTCACAGCAGTATCAGGCTGAGGTACAGCTATGCTCCATAGTTGAATTATGTGAGGACACAAACCAGTTCTGCCCCAGGAAATGTCTGGTGCAGAACACTGGAAAAGCCCTGACAGGTTAAACAGGAAAACAGAAGAAAATATGCAGCACACATCCTAGTCATTTCTCAACATGGTAGTAACACCACAAGGTGTCAGCACGGTAAAGAAAAACAGTGCTGACGTTTCAAATCCCATCTCAGCAGCCCACTCCCTGGTACAGACAATGTGAAAACTTAACCAGCCAAGGACTTCTAAAAGTGGAAGGCATGAGAAAAGGGGATTACTACTGATTCTTTTAGGTTCCACAGGAAGGATGAAAAATTGCATCTGCCATTATGACTGGCTTCTCATTAGTATAGATTTTGTTCACAAAAGGGTTAACAATTACAGGGTTAGTGTTAGAGCAGGTCTTCACAAGGGAAACCTGAGTTCAGTGATCCAGTTGCAATATTGCAGCAACAATGTAGGAAAACTCAATGTCATACCATATAGGAGAGAAAGAGGACTTCATTTTAAAAACAAAATTAATTCCACTCACTCAAAAGCACTAACATACATGTGTCCAGGTGGTCTCTCCAGCATACACACCAAGGTGTACGTATCCACGTAGTATGGCTATGATGACTTACAGTGACATGGAGGAAAAGACATGCCAGTTCTCCTTAAGCCTCCTGGGTTCCTTGTAGCGTGACCATGTGCTAGTTTTTGGATGTGCCTTTTAGTGTGCCTTTTAGCTCCTTCAGGAGCTCACAGTGATTGTGATCTTTTGTCTCTCTATCCTGGCTCAGCTCTGTAAGTCATTAGGATTTACTTGCTGTCTTCTGTCTCCTTATTTGGCTGTTTTATAGCCACAGGTCTTGTTCTTTACCTTCATATCACCATCTTCATATGGCAGTTTGTCCTTTGTTTCAAGCTGTCTTTTGTTTTCCTGACCTGGGTGTCCTGAGAAGCTGTGTGTGGAAGTGCTGTGAGCTTGCTGACCAGCTGGTCTACGTTGCATCGTCTCCTGCCTTTGACATATCCCTCCTGCCCTTCCTTCTGGTGCTTTCACATCCACACATTCCCATTCATCTTCCATTCACATTCAATTTAATGTCTCTATTAGAAATCTCTACATGAGGAGATCAGCTGCCATTTGACTGTTCTGCTTTCTCACAGGTGAGAGATAAGGAAGGATATTTGGAGGAATGAGCTTCTCTCTGTTATTTTTAATGCAGATATTGACCATCCAGATACAGTTTCTCACAGTGTTAACAACAGGATTTGGTTTACAGAAAGACAGCAACGAAGTAAGTGTCTACAGCTTAATGTTTCCCCAGACAAAGGATGACTGCGAGGACTGTCTAACTAACATTCTTTAGTTTTGGTACAGACACCAGCTACCCAGATATCTTTCATGCTAAGCACAAGGTTTCAGGAAGGAGACCATGAAGTACAGCTTACTAGGGAAACTTTCATGGTTGCCCTTCAGCTCATTCACTGCAACAGAAGATAGTTATACAGATCCACAAAAAAAGCTGCCTGCTGCTGGTTGGAAGATCTGGAATCTCTGGCTCAAAGGAGAAATTTATCTTCCAAACACAGACTCCCAGTGTTGAAGTTGACCGCTAGAGTGATGAAAGCACAACTTGCCCCGTGACTGAGTCCAAGTAGGTGAGCTTAGCTGGGCCTGTGCTGCCTCTTCATGCTGTGTCCCCAGCTGGCAGAGACAAATGAATCTAGAAGTTTTACAACAAAGTTGAAAAGCTCCAGAACAAAGGAAGTTTCATGCAGGAGTTAGTAAAATTTCAGGATGAATATTAATTTCTTAATGATTTCATGGTGGCATTAGGAGGAAGGAGAACTGGGACACACTGAAGGACCTTTCCACAGGTGTAAGAAGGTTCTGCAAATGGCAAACCTGCCATACAGCTCCCTGGGAAGAGGACTGGCAGTATGACATTTCATGGCTCTATTCAGTTATTTCAGAACAGAACACTCCTTCTCAAGTTAGAAGTCCCCTTTTTTCCTTTCCCTGACTCACTGCTTCTGGATGAATAATGCTAATGTCTCATGGGCACCATGGCTGGTATACACATAATTTTATAATCAATGTAGTTCAAGAGTCTATTGCTGAATTGCCCACATAAAGAACCTGAACATGGAAATGAATCAGTACCTGCACACAGTGTTCCACAACAGGATGTGACCTCTTATGTGGTTTGTGGAGACGGACATTGAAAAAGCAGACTTGGCAAAGGTCAAAATTCAGGCACTTCAGACAGCGATACCTGTGAAGGAAAAAAGAAGGATTAAGTTACTTCCCTGCAACTGAGAACTTGGTGTAAGTAAGCTTGACTACTAGAAATCCAGATCCCTGGGTTCCGCAATGCAGAGAAGCACCTCTGTTAGAATAAGGACCTTCACCAACGTTCTCTGAATGCAAGACTTATCTTGTCCAAATGACAATGGACTAATCTCCAGAAGCCACTCATGATTCTGTAATTATTAATTTGATGCATTAAAACTCAGTCCAAGGAAGAAACAGTTGTTGCAGTATCATTTTTGAGAATGCAGTTATACCTTCATGTTTCTTAGGCACCAGCTTATCTCTATCCACTGCTATCATGGAACTGTAATATTACTACATTATTGATGCAGGACTTGTGACTTCACAAAGAGATAAAAATGCAAAAAAAAAACAAAAAACTTCTAAGCTTACTATGAGTGAGAAGAGAGTAACAGTAAAATGCTGTTCTATGCATTCTGGTCTGTAGGTAATGGATAGTCTTTTTTTTCTAGCATTAGGCATTTTTACTTGGATGAATAAGATGCTAAGATGTAAGTCTTCATAATAATGCCTGCACTAGATAACTAAAGAGAAACAGGATGCAGGCTTGAACACTAGTCTGTGATGGTCCTCTCTTTCCCCATCTGACTTGTTAAATTAAATTATGTCCTATGTTTATTATTGCTTAATACAGTAGTTACAGCCTGCAGAGTATGCAAACAATAGTAAGAACTACTTATGTGGATGCTATAGACTACAGTAATTACTGACTCACCTGAGGCCTGTAATGGGGAAATTCTTGCAGACTCTACATCTAACCTAGTGAGAAACCATTTCTGTGGCTAATAATCTGTAACATGTAGGGAGCCATAGCAGAAGAGCAGGCTCCGATCTCAGCCAAGACAGGAATTTTTCTTCAACAACTGCTGAATCCAGAACCTGGAAAAAATACACATCTCAAGTTCAGCCATTTGCTTGAAAAGAACTGTTCTCTCAGCTACAATTTCTAATAAAAGCTCTCATATTGGACTCTGCTAGTATAGTATTTTTTCATTCCTATAAAATGCTGCTGGGTTTCAAAGGTTTTGGAACAAACGCAAGTCTTCAGTAGTATCTTACTGAGCATCTTTTCTGCAGATATCAATCCCCCTATACTGTGAGACTGACAAACAGTCCTGCCCCTTAAAAGTAAATACTAGTGTATGTCACATGGTGATACGCTTGCAATTTTAATCTAACAGCAACATTCAAAGTCATTTCCCAGGACATCAGAATTTCACTCACCCCAAGGAAACAGCTGTGAGTAGCAATTTCCACACAAGACAGAGTGCAGCTTTCTCCCACAACAGCTGGGATCTGCATCAAGAAGAAAGGCTTAGACACACCTCAATAAAAAATAGATATTCCCATCATGCTCTGCTGAGATGGTGACGGCACACAGGTGGTGAAGCATCTATAGAAATGCCATTTTACATACTACTCTGAAGAAAATTTATTCAAATTCATACCATCAGCGTGCATTTTCAGAGTTCAGCATGTGTCAGAACAATTTACTCCCAGCTCACTTACTCTAATGGATCAACATACTATGTTGCCATACTAGAATACTGATGGGCAGTAGGTTTGAATCTCAGGGGTCATTTTCAGACCCCGTATACAGCACCAGTTCAGCTGGAAATACTTGCATGGTAAGGCATTATTCTGCAACTGCAAGCTGTTCTAGTAAGCAGACATCTGAAGTTTTGAGTTGCTTCAGCAACAGTTGCATGCAGCTGTTCCCAGGACCTTTAAGCTCAGGCAAAATGAATGCACAGACATACTCATGCCAGGTATTACTTGGACTAAGAAGAGCTACCGATTTTGATTCTTTCACCTACTCTGTATAGTAGATCCCTATGTCTGCACAGCACCCTACTGACTTCAGTCCCATAATGTTATCAAATATAAAATGTATCGGCCATGTATATTTTTCTCCTGGATTAGAATCCCCCCTACGAGACCTGTTGCCTAACAGTACTGCAGTGGCATTACCTGATTTAAGTCTGTTAGCAGGCTTCTCAGGGCACCAGGGGTAATCAAGGCCTTCTTCCCGTCAGGAATAGCATAAAAATCAAAGAAAGCTGAAAACAACCAGAGGAAAGAAAATGGAATCCTAGCAGAGCCTGAAGAGTCTTCTAGCTTGAGAATAAGTAGCTATCTGCACGGTCATTGCAAACTACCAAGTAAGCCTCTCAAAAAAGTTCTCCCTTACTTGTCTATCTAACAGGCACACAGTGACTGCTGTGACAATACTTTCCCCTACAGGCAGGGGAAAGCGGAGGAAAGCAAGGAAATTACGGCAATCCCTTATCCCTGGCAGTTAAGACTGGTAAAGATGAAGGAAACACTGAGCTCATTTTCATGGCTGTAAGAAACATATTTAAATATGCTCAAAGAAAATATGCTCTATTTAAATCGTGAATTGTCAATTCTAAATAATTTGGAAGGATATACATAATGTGCAATGGGAGAGTATGAGGTCAATAAGCCACTTGGGGTCTATTTGCTCTCCATTTTGAGCATTTGATTCAGGCAGAAATCTTAGTGCTGCCCATCACACTTGGCCACCTTTATCTGTTATACTTAGTTCTTTAAGCACTTTTTGTCTAATATTAAAAGGGCTCCAAAAACTTCCTGGATCAAATATATCAATCTATTTTCTGCTCTGGTGAAATTTAAAACTAGGGAGTTTCTGTTCTTTTCTGCTAGGCAAAAAGAACTTGGCCTTCATTTTTGAGCTCTATTATCTTAAACTGTATTATGACTTTTTCTGAGACTGTTTACGCAAAGATGAATATGAACATTGATGAAAAGGTATTCTTCCGCATCAGCCTTTCTTACAACAAAGCAATTAACGTAATTTACCTTTTGCATGGCAGAACTATATTCTCTTTTAAAGTTAAAAAAAATTTAAATGGAGATTTTCCTTAACATTCAGTATTTTAGGCAGTATATAAAATTGCACATTTCCCACCTCTGTATTTAGCAAGTAGATTGTCTCCTGAAAGAGCAATTAGGGCAGCTGCAGCAGATCTAGTTTTGATATAACCTGTTCCAGATCTAGGAAAATAAAACAAATTATACTACATACACCAAGAACATAAAAACTGAAACCTCCAAAGAAAAAAAATATTGCTATGTTGGAAGACAAGTTCAAAACTCATAACCTTTTGTATACATATAACTGATGTAGCATTTTAGTGATATTTTATGTCAAGGACCCTTTGTGACTGAACATGACTACAATGTTGACTGTTCAAGACACCATGCAATCATAAAACAAAAAGACAGTATCTCCTTCAAAGACCTCACATTCCAATTAAAACACAACTTTACTTTTACAATACTCATCCTAAAAAAATCCTACCCTTCACTTGTGGAAAGCCTTCCCAGATATGGAAGAGAAAGCAGAACTACAATCTGTTTTTTCTACTATATCATCAGATAGCTTCATTGTGGCCCCAGACCTGTCCTGAGCAACTCTTGGGTTGATTTCCTTTAATATCACTGCAACTCGATGTAATCAAGTGGATATAAGCAGGAGAAGGACCTTAGTTTGACCATTAAGAAATGCAAGTCAAAAAGAATATAGCTTAACTTAGCACCCAAGTTTGCAACGTAGGCATCAAATGAAAAAAGTTCCTTCATGTGAAGACAAAACACATGGAATTGGAAACCATAAATCAGAAAATCTTGGTATTCCATATTTAAGATATCACTTCTGCAAAGCAGTGTTACTTGAAAATATTGTTACATAAAATTGTCTTCAAGAATCTTTAGATAAACTGCATTGTTACACAGTACACTGCAGAAAGCTGTAATATTGCTTCCAAAGTATGATCTATACAGGAAACTGTTGGTCAGAAGTTTGTAGATTTTTAATTTATACCTTTAGTTTTTCCAGAACTTTCATAAAAGAAAATCCAAGACTAAGTAAGACTAAACACTTCCTGAAGAGAAAGGGAATATACATAGAATATTCACCAGGCATTGCTGTTTAATGAAACTTACAAAAAACATACCTGCGACAGTTACTCTCAAATCTCGTAAAATATACAATCAAAAACCCTTATAACACTTTATGTAAGCATATAAGTAAACAACCACATGGACATGGAAAAGCCCTTATATACTCTTGCCTTGAAAGACTTTCCATTGTTAATAGCGGAGAACAGCACTCCACAGAGAAAATGTTTAGAAAAAAATTATAAGATGCTTTTTCTATCCTATATACATGGAAAAAAAACCTTGTGAAAAGAATTTCAAAAAACACATTATATTATGAAGAAAATGATCCGCTGTCCTAGGAAAACAGAAAAAAAGATCAAGATAGTCCTGTTAAGAAGATTCTTCTAAACGATTTTCCTGGGGTGGTACTTACAGTGCACAAATCACAAAACATCCTTGGTGTTTCTAGCTTTGTTTGAAATACACTCATTTATTCTTAGCCTTAATTGATTTTTGTAAGTAAAAAAAATTCAAAACATGGGATCTTAAATAGTAGTGATCATTTGATTAATTAATAGTAATTCAAGACAAAATTCTGCAGACCACTTATATATTACTCACAATCTCAGTAAAAATCTTTGCTCTGATATAGCAGGGAATGAATTTCATCTGTGGTGAACAAACTCAACAATAAGCTTAGCCTTTTCTTTTAAATCTGTTACAGTCATGAATCAATCTCGCCTTCAGCGAACTAATTCATTATCCACAACAAAAACGTGAGAAAAGTACAGTCTGCAAGCTGGTCGCTCATTATTCCCAGAAATGATTTGCTATTTGCAGGTGCAAGCTGATCAGCTTAGTTATGAAACAGGGGTTGATGAACATTTTAAGCTGAAGAAGAATCAATAATGAAAAGTGACTGGCAAATTCTTGACCTGTGCATACACAAAAGCAAATATGCATTCTTTTTCAGGAGTGTATCAAAATACCTTGGCAGTCAAAAGAAGAGCCACTCTGTACAAAGCTGTTCACAGAAGGAGTTAGTATGGGCAGGCAGATATCTAGACTTCCAGGTATTTTTGGAAACATCTGACCACTTTACCTCTGATAAAACTTTGTACCTTATCTTCCTAGCTCTGAACTACTCTCATTGTGTGTAACTTAAGTAAAATACCATCAACATGGGAGAGTTTCATATTGAAACGACATAAGAATACTAGAAACAGACTTGATCTAGCAGCACTTTGTGATGGATTTATATTTGTGCTTCCTCTCACCTGTCATACATGGCTTCTAGCAGGCTCAATGTGAATTTGGCAGCTCTTGGATCTACCTGGCCTGGTTTTTCCAATCTAGCCCTTTGAAACAGCTCCTTCAGCATTCCAGAGAGCTGCTGTACCTTCAGAGAAATCTGCTTTTCCCTCTGGCTCTGTTCACTTGAGAAAATGTGCTGAATCAGAGAAACGTCGATCAAATCCACTGTGGGAAAACAAAGGGAGAAACAAATGAGGATCCCTGCCTCCTCTTGAATGGAAGCTGGAGTTTTTTTTTTTTTTTTTTCTTCCAATTAAAAGTGCCCAGTTAAGACAAATCTGGAAAATGAAGTCTAAAACAGGATGCAATATAAAAAGGAAATAAACTGGGAAAGGTCTTGCTGGGTTTATGGATGTAGAACTTGTGAGGCTACAAAGACAGAATAGCTCAACTAAAATTCTCTGGATGTGATTTTGGAATAGTTAGGAAGGGAAGGAAAATAGCATGACTAACTGCATCCAAATTATAGACTTAACATTCATTCTATGTATAGATACTATAAAACTATGCAC
>VXAL01015968.1:4884-27672 GCA_013399475.1 Chauna torquata | reverse complement strand
TTCTAAGAAAGAAGCATATTTTTTTTTCTTTTTTTTTTTTTTGAGCTTTGCCTTTAAGTTCTGTAATTCTGTAATTTAATATAATTGGGGGTTAAGATTATCTGTTTGACTTTTCTTTGGGAACCAATGTAAACAGAACAATAAGTAGAAATAAGGCAACTCACATTTGTTCTTGGTAGAGCAATGCAGTGCTTTATGTGCATTGCTTGTGTTGGTTATGTGGGTATAACATTGTGAAGTCTGAGTGTAACACTTCTAAATCCTGCCCAAATGCTTCTTTGTAAAGAAGCATTGGTTCTCAAACCACAAAAAAAATCTTTCAGTTAATTTCTCATGAAAATAGTAACTAAAGAAATCAACACAGAATTACTTTTATAGTAAACCATTTATTTAGGCCCCACTTCCTCAAAGAGTTCTGCATAAGCTTGTTTTCATACTGTTCTCTTATCTTTATTTGGGTTTCTTCAGGTTCCTAACTGGTGTCAGGGCTCAATTGACTTCCGTGACAGTTATTCTAGATGAAAAGCTGCCATGCAGGTTTCAAAGTTAAGCAGGTATGTTTAGCTTTCCATTTGAGATCCTTCCATGCTGGAAGCAAAACAATGCTAATTTAAGGATTAAGTGTAGAAGGGAAGTAGTGGAAAATACTTTACAAGCTGCAGCTTTTTTATTAGCTTGCATTGTCCAAGCATTCAGTGGAATAATTACCATCTGTTTAACAGTCAAGCACTGTATGAATAGTTATATAATGATTACTAGTGGGAATGCACAAGAGCATAGAATTTGCACTGGGTGTAGGGGCATCTAGAAATGCAATGAAATCAGATAGAAGACAAAATCTAGTACCTAGAAGCAAAATGGATCCAAATGTACCCACCCAGTGGGAAGAGTAATAGAGCTACATATTCTGAAAAGTAGCTGAGATGAAAGGAGACAGTAGATTCCACTAGACTGCAGGGCACTGCAACACCAAAAGAAGGAGGAGACTGTGAATTGAAAGTGAAGCTTTTATGCTGTGGCACGTAATGGAGGTAGTCCTTCCATACAGAACTTAGGTATGTGCACATGGGTATTGTGCTCCATTTTGAGTCCCAAATTACTACACTCCTTGGACGTTCTGAGATCTGCTGTGACTATTTTGGAAATGCAAGATACAGATGATTATGTATAAGGTTTAGGAAGTAAGGCTAGGAAGAGAACCTATTGCTGTATTTCTTCAAGATGTTCCACTTAGAGAGTCCTGATTTCAGTATTTTGGGTCTTTATCAGGTATTGACCATAGAGAATGAAAACTTCTGTGTTAGAAGTTTGCCTCATACTCTTTTCTCTCTGTCCTTGCCCTTCTCATCTCTTTATGTGCTCTATTTTCATCTACCTTGTACACACTTTCTCATCTCTGGAGCTACCTGGTCCGAAGACCCCTCCAATTCTGCACATATGCATAAAACAAGGGAGACTCAGAAGATTATCAAGAAAATTTAACTTTGGAATGTTATATTTTTTTTTTNCTGCACTCCATCTCTCAGGGACAAAATACGGCTGTGGAGTAGGCAGCTGTGGTGCCTGCACTGTGATGAGATCTACATATGACACAGTTGCCAAGCAGATACAGTATCCTCACACCGATATTTAGAAACAGTAATTTAGTGTTTTGAGAAAACTCAGGTTCACTTGGAAATCCATGGTTTCTTTCCATTTAGATGAATTTTGGGGAGTTCTGGTACATATTTAAAAGCCTTACTTATAGTCTTCCTCTACAAAGGAGATTAGTGTTGGCCTCAGTCATGCAGTAATAGAGATTTAAATACCCTGTCTCTAATCTAAGAGAGGGAGAGGGAGAGAGAGCCAACAATTTTCTGGAGAGCTGATGTTCTTAAAATTGTTCTTTATGACTCAAGATTTCAGCAGCCCTTTTATCATCTGCTTCTCCTGACTCTTTTGTGCTTATTTGAATATATGTCACTGTCAGTAAGTCTTCATTAGGTGTTTCACATAATCGTTGATAAAATCTCAGTGGGCTTCAGCAATAAACACATTGCACATAATTGTATAGTTTTGTCTACAGCAAAGTTAGGAGTTTTGCTTTCTTTCTCTCCCTGGCTCTTGAGTCTTTGTTCTTGCTGTGCTTGACTTTATCACATCTGACTCTAGTCTTTGGGTTTCAATAATGCAGTATGCAGTACCAGTTATTATTGCTATTATTGTTATTATTGTTATTATTGTTATAGTTTTTTAACCTTCCTCTTCTTTAATTAAGAAAGCTCATCACTTAATGCCTAGAAAGAAACCCCACCTGTACAGGATGCACACTCTCACAGTTCAAGTGCAGGATTTTGTATGCTTGCATATCCTTTCCTCCATGTCTTTTTATAGTACGGTAGCTGGAGTATATATCCTTTGTTTCCTCTTCCTTCCCCCCATGTGACAAAGCTATTTAACACCACAGTTCTCCTTTACACATCAAAGACATCATCCAGCCAACTCTTGCCTGTTCTCTGTATGCTCACTGCGTGGTGCTGCTGTTACCACTGTGGAAGGGGTTGGAAGCATAAAAACCAGGATTCATCCAATTCAGGTGAGAGCATACTGGACTGTATAGTACAGAAAGATAATGAGATTTTCCTGTCCTGTGCATATAATGAAGCTATGGTTTGTGAGAAGGTACTGCGAGTCTGTGCAACATAGAATCTCTGAGACGATTCTAGAAACTCTGAATTTTGTCAGATCTTTTTAGATGAACAGGTGTTATTAGGAATTAATGCAGCAATTGCTGTGTTGGTTTTGGTCTGCTGTGGGTACAGAAAAATGGAATACAGAGCATGGAAGGAGTTTCTCCTAACATACTGCCATGCAGGGATATCAAAATCTCCACAACACAGACCTATCCGTTCCTATGCCTCATAGCATGCCAGCTTTCAGATGGGCTTGGGATGAACAAAGAGCACCAGTCAGTTTCATTTAGTACACCAGCCTGGCATCTGGATAGCTCATTGAGGAAAACATATTGCATATGTCGTAGTAAGTGAGGAGAGATTCCAGGTGGCAACCAGATTGACAGGTATTAAATCAGACACATTTTCCCTGTGTGCCAGAGATTTTCCTTGGATTAGATCACACTGTGCTTCCTCCACTCTAACTTGTCCTTTAAAAGCATGGTCTGACCTCATAGGTTTAAGAACAATTTCTAAATATCCTCTTTTTTCTCAATATTGTTTTCCAAGGACATTGACTCTGGGACTGGTCTGCACTGAAGCTCTTATATATGGCGTATTCTGTGTTCTGGCCTTCATGGTTTTGGTTGATGTCTAATCAGAAAGTATTGGGTTCTTATTCTGTTCTGCTGTCAAGGAATTAGGGTCATGAGGGTCTAACTACAAGGAAGTATTATCCTTTAACTAGGTGATTGCTCTGAGAATTTTATCATGAGTGGTCATGGTGGGATAGCCAAAATGTTACTACTGGCCTAGATCTCTTGGTGACAAAGCTGAAGATGGCTATTCAGAAAGCCAGTGAAGCCATCCCCTGGATTTAGGGCAACTTGTTACGTTTTGTTATAGGAAAGGCTGGTCAAATGCCGTAGCTCCTGGTGTGGCTTCTGCACCCCTGGAATGGTGATGTTCGTATATGCTTTACTAAGAAACCATGTGAAACCTTCCATGGAGCAGATAATTTCTGCTCTGGATGGTAGGTTTCAGACAGTAAATTTTAAAAGGTATGATAACGGGATAAACATTTGATTGCTTAGGCAATAAGTGTGATTTGACTCAAAGAGCAGCAGATGATGTTTCAGAGTGGTATTTTGTCATAACCACTATAGTCTTCAGGACATCTCAAAGTCATAAAAAGACAGTTCACCCTGGAGACTTTAGATGGGATACACCATCTAAATAGTGCAATAGGTAGTACATTGAGCACTAAGTATTTCTGAAAATTCCTGTACTTAAAACAGCCTGTTTCTATAGCCCTCCTACATCAGCAGCTTCAATATAATGCAATACGAGTACAGCGTTGCAATCAATATAAAGAAAAAATAGGTCCTTTCTTTGTCTGCAGTGTAAGTACTCACCTACCAATAATGTAAAGTCCCTAATATAAATTTTAAGATAGTTACAGGGGAAATAGAGGACATGACATTGTAAGCTGCTGAAATATTGACTGCTCTTCAAGAAAGACTTACTTGGTAGGTGAAGCGACTTCAACTCACTTTCTACTCCCAAGTTTGTTAACAGTCCTATAGCTCTCAAAATAATGGATCCCTCCCACCAGCAGGCTTTAACTTCATGAAAGAAGTGCCAGAAATTCCAGCAGAGATTTTACTACTGCTGTTTGTTGTATATGAAAACCATGACAGTGGTTGAAGGCAGTAGCCTTTTGACTGGATTATAAAACCCAGAGACTGTAGTAATAGTAGCAGTGGTAGTAGTAGAATAATCATAGTATTTAATTTGGGATGCTTTTCAACATTTATTTTTGACATACATTCATAAAAGTGATTCATATTATTATTGTAAATGGCTCTTAAAATAATAAATTTCAACCATACATTATAATTACTATTAAAGTAATATTTCTTCTTTTTGCTGATATCGTTTTGCCCGTTAGAGAGTTAAGGACATAAATTTCAGCATTCCATACCTACAGGTTTCATCCCAAACAATTCCAAATTATGCTAGTGCTCCCAAACATTATTTCAATTTCTTATGTTTCATTATCATGTGGTTTATTTCAGGCAGTTTGTGCTGTTGCACAGGATACAGGCCAACTATAGAGAGCTACACATCTTTTGCTAGGGTAGGTCAATGTTTTCAAAGGTGTTTCTTATTTTGAGACAGTTGGTGGGATCTGAAAAGGCTGAGCCTTCCTAAAGTAACTGCCTAGAATCTAGCTTAATTTGGAAATTCTTTTGGGTTGAGTGTTTGGAAAATCTGGCTCTTTTAGTTTTCAAATGTGCTAGGCACTTACAGCTGCCACTGACTTTAGGTTTGCTTGTACTCTTGCAATGAGCTTAAGAATCCTTTGCATCAGCTCCACTGACTTGATCCAGGCACCGTTGCACTAATTTTGAGCTTTTTCCATTCACGTTATGGGTAAAGATACTCAGGTACCTAAAAGTAACTCACTTCTAGGGGCCCTATGGTTTAAGAGGACTCCTGGACCAACTTCAAGTGACTGAACAAGTCTGCTTTGGAATGGGAAGAATCAAAATGGTAATTTACAGATAAATCACAAAGCTGCCTTTTTGCTTTTATTGAATAGGATATGATTTCTTCAGGAGCAAGCATGTTGCCTGCTGAGAGGAACTAGACAATGTTGCTTGGATCAGGAAGAATGTGTGTTCGTGAGTGTTCGTCTTCTACAGGAGGTCAGGTAAAATACATTGAGGGTTTTTTGTGTGTGTGTGTGTTTGTTTTGTTATCTCCTATTTGCATTATATAATTTGCAGAAAAGGGCCATTTGAACTATGGCACAAGTTACTTTTCTGTCCTTGGCTATTTAGTCCAGTCTGAGCTCCACGCTCTGGGTGCTACAGAAAGGTAGCACAAGCATATCTATATGTCTCTGTAGTCAGAATGCAGACTACAGTGCAGACAGGCTTGACCTATTTAGTGACATTTTCCACTGAGAGTGTGGACCTCAGTATTATACATTGAAGTCTACTACTGTGTTCTGTAGGGAAGAAAACTGTTGAACAGAGCTAAAAAGCTGGTCTTAATGTGAAGTTGAATTCCCTTAAGTTCTGCAACCATCAGTGTGGCTTGTTTCTATGTGCTTGAGACACTAACTGAATTTCTGAAGAGGAAACAAAGTTATCTGTTGTGGTTTAGCCCCAGCAGGCAGCTAAGTGCCACACAGCCGCGCGCTCACTCTCCCCGGGGAGAGAATCAGAAAGGTAAAAGTGCAAGAACTCATGGGTTGAGATAAAGACAGTTCACTAGGTAAAGCAAAAGTTGCGTGCACAACGAATTCACTCGCTACGTCCCATGGGCAGGCAGGTGTTCAGCCACTTCCAGGAAAGCAGGGCTCATCATGCGTAATGGTTTCTTGGGAAGACAAACGCCATCACTCCCAGCGTCCCCCCCTTCCTCCTTCTTTACCCCAGCTTTTATTGCTGAACATGATGTCATATGGTGCAGAATATCTCTTTGGTCAGTCTGGGCCAGCTACTGCCAAGGCTGTTTGAAGCATGGATTTGGCAATGCAGCAGTTGCTGGTTACAAAACAGCACTTTTAGTTCTCACTTGCGTGGTTTTCACTGATTTGCATTCCTTGTAGTTGCTTTCATCCAAGTTAAATAACTGGTGCCTAATTTTTTTTGAAGATCAAAGGAGAGCTGGAATTTTTTTACCTTTTGATCAGTGGAGTCATTCAGTAGACCGGGTCATTCAGAGCCAGATCTCTTAGTTACTGTGGTCATGATCTGTTCAAAGTGCCCAGAGATAATGACTGTTTGGGGAAGGGATAAGAGACTTCGTACTAAGATACATCGATCTCTTTTTCTCTTCAATATACTTGAGACCTGTTGCTATCTGGTCTGAAAAGATTATTGATTATGAAGATAAATCAGTGAAGTAGAAAACAGAAACCAGTGCTGGGAACAGTCTCTTTCCATGTAAGCTCCTGAAAGCTTAGAAAATGCGTAGCCTCACAAGAGGCCTCAGCAGAAAAGACGTATCTGTAAACAAGTAGAAAAAAAGCTAATTTTTACTGTGTGCTGTCAGCACTTCAGTTCTTGCAGTGCTTATGCAAGGGCAGACACTTGACTTCAGCAGAAAAAAAAGTCCGTCTGATCAGATGGACTGGTACATTGTTTGCTGTCATCTCAAACTCTGTCAGACAGCTCATTCAAAGTAATGGTCTATGAAAAGAACATAACTATACCATCCAGCACCGCATTTTCCCACAGTAAATATTTCACCCAATCTTCCTGTTACACATTTGCTATGACTAGTTTCAGGAAATACTGCAAGATCTTTCTTGAGGCTTGATGTAGTTCAAGCAAGGGCTCGAGAGATTAGTATGATAGCTTCCTGTCTTAGAGCAGTTTGTGAATAGGTATAACAGAACTAAACACTAAAAATCAACTTGGGCATCTTGAATTTTTGAATGGAACTCAACCTATAAAGTGTCAAAACTCAATGTCACTTCAGCAAAAAATCTCATCTTTTGACAAAGATGTGCAACTTACTCTGAAAATATGCACTCTCCATTTTTACCACAATTTCTTCGCAGATTTGTTCAGGTCTTTGCAATCCAGAACAATTCCTACCCATGGATCCAACACAGGAATTTATATTTCCTCTCGAAATAATGGTAGGAAGTACTCATCTTTGCTTTTTGACTTTATTGTCTTACAAGCATGACTGAGTTCCTGCAGATGCTGAAATCATGATGGCTTTGTGAGAGATCTATTCTCATTTTAGTCAAACACACTGAGACATTTTGATGTGGATAATTTGTATGTCGTCATTCTTACAAATTGCTTATATTTTCAAGAAAGAAATTGTTTGCCTCTCCAGAACAAAAACATCATTTCCAGTCTTTTCCTGAAACGACTCCTTACTGAGAACCGTTTCATTTCAGACCAGCTGACCTTTTTTATGGAATATAGTATTTTGTTGGAAAGTTCCCAGTGAACTGCCTGATCTTTTTTGTCTTGTGATTCTCTGTTGGATTCAAATGACCACAGGACCCATTGTTTCCTTCCAACTGCCACATAGACCCTGGCAATGTGAGACTGGACTTTGACTTATACATGAGAGAGTCTGCAGGTCCACAGGAAAGGTGAAGAACCTGAAGAGGAAAAAGCATTTATTGCACTAGTTCTTAGAAAGTCAGAGGACAGATGGAAACTTGAAAGGAGGAGGTGTAAAGTGCCCAATGGTCTGCAGAGAGAGGCAAGAGAAAAGAGCTGTGAAAATGGTAGAACAGGGTTTACCCAGACCAGGCTGAGTAGAATCCAAGCAGGCAGGTACAGGCTGATTTTTTTAATCCTCGCTCATGTTTCAACACCTTTTTGTGAAATTTCTTGTTTGCACTCTTTTTGCAAATATTCCTGGGCACTTCTTGCTGCTATTACACAACCACCTCAGAGACACAAAAGTTCATTTGAGTCCTGGGAAGCCATGGCCTAGTTCTTTTGTTTGTTACAGCATTATAGAATGTTATTTGCTGTAAGGCAATTGACTTTGTAAACCCTTCAGTCATAGACTACAAGTTCTGTGTTTAATGATTGCCTCTCAGCACAGAACAGGCATAGTAAGGCATAAGCTTCTTTATTAAATCCTGAAGTGGAAGGATAATACACCTTTGTGGTACTTGACTTGCCTTTGAGAGACTCATGCTGTAAGAATAAAAGTATTAAATGGACATTTTGCAACTTTTATACCTGGATTAATTATCTTTCCTAAACTGGTCTTGGCTCAAAAAACTGTTTAGCAAGAAAGAATATGCTGTTATCTGTTCTACGTATTCAAACTGAGTTGCCAAGAGGAGCAAACTGTTTCCTCAGTCTATGCAAGGTCTTCAAAGTGACCTAAGAAGAATGAAGAAGTCTGTTCTCAGTTATAGTTACACTACAAATTTTACTGTGGCATTTGTTTAGTAATATACCCCCCTAGCCCTGCCATGACACAGTACTTTGCAAAAAGCCAGACAAGAATGGCAGATCTCCTTAGTCTAAAAACTCCAAGTTCCTTCATATTAAGGGAAGGCTCTCTGTTGTCATTGGATCAGGTTCTAAGACACCTAGTGCACAGCAAAGAGAACTACCGTACAAAGCATAACGTTTACAATAGGTCATGAGATAATCTAATTACTACACTCAAGCACAAGTTTGGGAATAGGTTTTTTTTTAAGACATTGCACAAGGAGAGAACGAGGGAAGCACAGAAATGATGTAGCTCATATAGAAAGGTGGAGTGAGTAGCTAGAAACATGATGAAGCAGGGGTGGAGTTGTGTACAGCTCTAAGACGTGAAATCTGAATGTGATATAGGAAAGGACCAGAAGCCATTCCAGAGGAACAAAGAGCAAGGGTCAGGAAAGAGATCATTGAACTTTGGACTTCAGATCAGCCTATGAACTGATCTAAAAAAAACATATGAGAAGAAGTAAATGCAAAGAGAATCAGATGAAGTAGACCTAGGAAAATGAGTAAAATGTGTTATTCAAGACACTGCACAAGAAAAAACAAGACTTTGCAACTACTTAGTTACAGTGGTTTTGAGCCTTGCAGTCCCTGCATCAAGGAATATGGTTAATTCTTTAAACAGGTCTCTAACCATACTACTGTACTTTGCCTTTCAGGACTCAACAAAAATAACTGTGGTGTCTGACATCCAATCATTCTCCATCTTTTGAGGATTCCAGAAATGCATGTTGTGAGTAGCACAAGTGACAGTAAGTCTCCAAGTTGTCTCTACTGATGGTACAAACAGTAATGACTGAATTAACTTGGGTTTTGTATTTTGACACGAGAAGCAATAAGAACCATTGACTCTTGTTTCTGTGGAATGTTTTCTGGTTTTGTTTACCTCTCTGTAGCTGTTGTTTCACTCAGCCTTTTAACCAGTATGTCGGCTTACCTATGGTCTGGAGATGGTGGAAAGTGACAATTTATGAGACTGTTCTGCAAAAATATATTTGTTCATATCTCAAATTTCTGCAAACAGCACACACAGGGGAAGACCCTAAATCAGCCTTTTTTTTTTTAATGTTTTCACTGGTCATGAACCTTTCGATCACAACTATTAATCTAATAAAGTTTGCAGAACCTTGATTTGACTAGGGCTGGATGTTCAACAGAAAATGGTAGACATAGAGTTCCAATCCAAAATAGCACAAGATGTTCTTTGGAGTGGTTGGGCTTGATTCTCAGCTAGTAGAAATTATCATACATGCACTGACATCAAAAGGGCTGAGTTAAGAATACAATCCAGTAGGCACACCATGTTGCTGAGTGGAGGTGTTACAACTGTAGCAAAGTATGAAATGCAGCATATTCTTCATGGGAAATCATGCTATTAAAAATTAGAGAAATTAACATTTCGTCATAATTGCTTCCTTCTCTCCTTATGTTCTTTTAGCTCAATGATATACAGCAGTTATTGAATTTTAAATATCTTCTAATTATTATGTTAATATCAGTGCAATTCTGCATTTAAGCACACCTCAATAGAAAATGACTTCAAAGCATAGCCTCCTTGTTCAAAAAAAGCTCTTCACAACACCTGAAGACTTTTCTGCATACTTACTCCAGGGTTCGGTGAAATCCATAGTAGTGGCTTCTCTGCTACTAGCGAAAGTGTGATCAAGTGTTTGGGGCTTATTCTTGGAGAATTCCAACAATTCTTCAAGACAATTGTCATCCTTCATTCTAATGAATCTACTGTTGTTCGTGTCTTTAGGGATACACAGCACAAAAAATAGATGCACACTGATGTGTGCAAATATAGAATGTAGTATTTTTCAGGCATATGTATACTGGGAACCACTGCTGAATAAGCAAATGGTATTTGCAGTTCTTGCCACATGTAATATGAAATGCATCTTACTCTCATTTCTCTTTGTCACCCTGCTGACAAAAGCTGCGTACAGTGGCAAATCTTTAGAGGAATCTTTAGAAGCCTTATCACCTATATAGCTACTGCATTTATAGTGTGGCACTATGATTCCACTGTTTAAACTCATTTGGTTTCAGGGCTAGTAATAGGAGCTGACTGTTGCCTGGCCCAGCTCAGAGACATTCTTGTGTAGACAATGCCAAAACTCCCAGAGGAGAAAACAAAAATCTACCAAGATCTCTTGCAGCAGCTGAGAACTCTAGCTGGAGAACAGATCCAAGAGTATGACGGTACGTATTCAGCGGTGGCAGTAAATAAGCGGACACTACGGACATACCTGCATGAATGTCACTTACAAATATATGGAGAAAAACTGAGTGAATCTGGGATATGCCTCATAAAGCTAAATAGTTAATACTATCACAAAAGTTATGTGAAATAAGTGGGAGACCTAAGCTAGTCAGCAGGAGCAAATATCTTGAGAATTGTAACCAGAGAAACTCTTGGTACCCCTGCTGACTGGCTGAGCAGAGAAATGAAAGAGAGAGCAAAGAAGAAAAGTGGGGTTCTTTGGCAAGGCACTGCACACCCTGCAGCCAATCATACTTCAGCTTAACCATGGACACATAGCTGTTTATCCATCACATATAAGGCATCTCTGATCTTTTCCCTAATTTTCCCTTAAAATTCACTTACCTCAATAGCTTGTATTTTTTCCTCTAATTAAGGGAAATGGTTTTCTCCTTTTTTTCTTGGGCAGAAAAGTAAACCTGGTCTCTTTCAACAGAGATGATGAGACAGGACTTCTGAAGGGAACAATAAATTAAATTACATTTAAAAAATACAAATATGTAACTTCAGTTAAGATTGAGCAAAACAAATATAAGTTCTTCCAACAGGCCTATTAAGTGAATAAAATGGGGTTATGATGCAGATCCCTGTTACATGTGAGAAGGGCAAGCCTAAAAATAACCTCATTGTTTGTCCTCTTTAGGAGGACACATTGTAAGCAGGGGATCGACCTGGGACTTGAACCTAATCTTATCAGTTGGCAAATCTGTTCTCAATTTGGCGTCAGATGGTAAGCTTTGGACTTCCTGCCAAATATGTTTGCCAGATGGGCAGAACAGTGCAACAGAGAATATGACTATAGGTAGCAGTTTTCAAATGAAATACTGCTGCATATCCCCTAAATGAATTAGAATGGTACTCGTTGCTGAATGGAAGACAATGTTGTCCTGGCATTTGCCTCATTTTAATTGGCAAGAAGTGTCTGCCAGTGGAAAACATTGCCTTTCTGCTTCACAAGGCAAAAGGAAACAACATTTATCAATCTCATGAAAGAGAAATGGGCAGGCATGACAGGTAGAAAGGTCTATTTACACTGCCTCTGGCTATGTTACTCCCTTTATCAGACAGGTGTTTGCTTTTGTTTCTTATGTCTCTCATTTTAAGAAAAATTGGTTCATTCCCAGGATGTTTTAGCACCTAGAAACTTCTATTGAATTCACTGGTACTTGTGTGTGTGTGTGTGTAAATGTTTAAATAACACTTCCAGTAATGAAGCCCAAGCAAATCCTATCCTTGTCGCATAGAATCTGTGGCTACTTTGGAAAATCCTGGCAATGATTTCTACTGTCTTTGAGCTAAAGATGTCCAGGGCTGATTCTCATTGCAGTGCTTGATAATGTCTTAAAAGCTTACTGTGCTTTAATGATTTAATGGTCTAAGAGCTTTTGAAAAAGAGTAGAAAGAGAACAGCCATATTTAAACCCAAATTGCTGATTTTCTGACTCTTATTATCATTTTTAAGACTTACATTTTCCAGAAAGTATAATATACTTGGTATTTTATGTTTGATGGGGGACTATAGTATTCATATAGGGAAATATCTTGCACTTAATGTGTATGATAAAGATTAACCTTTCCACTCAAAGGGCTTTGCAGTCTAAGACCAGATCCTGAATGGAGCTAGCTGTATGCTTTTAAGGCCATTGCAGAACTTTGGAGTTGTTATTTTCCACTGAAAACAATGCTCACTGAAAATGTCAGCACTACTTCTTTGTGTATCTTCATTTAATTTTCACAGCTTCATATTTGCATGATTTTCACTCCAAGTGAAAATAATCAGAGCTATATCAACACTCTGGTTATAGTGTATGCTTTTGCACAGATTCAGTGAAATTGGAATGTTTCATTCTTGCTCTACATTCAATACATTTTTCTCCAACAGATGGCAAGCGACAGATTATTTTAAATGATTGGTTTCTTGCTGGCTGTGAACATGCCCAAGGAGGTCATTGTTTCTGTTCTCATCCCATATTCTACGAAGTAAGATCTTTAATGTGCTCTCTGAATTGCCTTAAGTGTTTTGTGACGTATACAGTGTTACATCATCTTATAGCTAAAATAGAACCCAGGAAAAGACCAAAATCATTGTAAATTTCATTCTAAATATTGAATGATAGAAGCATTCAGTGCAACCTTGAATTAAAGTAAAATTTTACCAATGTTTCAGAGGTTTCGTTCAGGTTTCAGTGAAGTTATTAGGAATGTTTACATTATCTTCAGCGGGCACTGAAACACGCAGGTTACTAATGCTTTGTAAGCAGCTAAGAAAACACTGACATCCCTGCATCACCTTTCCCACTTCCTCCAGCTGGCCATCATCTACTTCTTTGGGCCTCTCGCTGCTTTTTGCCCACTCTCAAATGTGCTCTTGTGCCATTTCCAGACACAAAACTTTGGGCTTCCTGATTATATCCAGGAGAAATGTCATATTGCCATACAGTCTCCAGCGAAAAAGAAAAAAGAAAAAGCTCGTTTTTGGCCTCTTCACACTAACTAGTTAGCAATTTATGCTCTGAACAGTCCTGAGCTATCACTGCGACTACCCACAAAATAAGGTCCAAAATGCTGTGAGCAAAGGTGACAGCATGTGGCTTTAGGGGGTTAGGGGTGGAGGAAATGGTGTCATTGTTACTGCATTCTTAGATATCCCTCTAGTGGATGAGAGGAAAAGTACGGGGCAAGTAGCGGAAGACCCAACTGCAAGCATGTCGTGATTGAAGTCAGCGAAGGAGTAGCTGTCAACCTTGACGTCAGCAAGTCTGTCCCCAGAGTAGCTGCCCATTGCAACACAGCATAGTAAACATATGTGGCCTCATGCTGGAAGAGTGCTCCAGCCTTTCAGAGGCTTGTCAGCCATGGCAGGTTTCCTGTCAAAAACAAAAAGATTCCATGAGCTTAAAACTTGCAATAGCATGATCTGTGCTGGTAGCAGCAACAGTACTTCTGCTGCACAGGAACTTTGAGCCTCAGTGGTGATTAGAGAGACAAACAGGCTGGAAGAGAAAATGAAAGAAGAAAGGTTTAGTTCCTTCCACAGAGTAAAAGAAGAAAGAAATCCCACCTGCATTGTCTCATGAGAAGTTATGCCACAGAACTAAAGCAGTCACAGAGTGAATTCCAGACAATAGCACTGCTGGTGAGCTCAAAAGGTCAGCTCAAAGAGAAGGAAAACTATCTGTCAGCAGTCACATGAATAACATATGAGATCCAGCACTTCACTGTAAGAAATTAACACCATTTTGGGTGGGAGGCTGCTTTTGCCACTCGCTTTCATGCTGAGCTGTCTCTTTGATTAGTTCTGCCGTCACAACAAAAATACAAATGGACGCTTTTTTTTTTTCCCCAAGAATTGTCAACAGGAAGTGAAGAAACAGCAGTGTAGATGGAAACCTGGCTGTCACTTCTCACTCTTATTCCTGACAGTTGCTGGTTTTGATTTTGGGTACGCTGGTGTGAATGTTGCTTTACTGAAGCAAAGTAAATCCTGTGGAGAGGATTTTCTATCTCTAAGAAGGCTCACTGTTCATCATGTAATCCTGAATTTTATAACTGTCATGGGTGTATCACGTACACAGTGACACATCAAACCTGCTAACCCCTACTTTAAAAGTTCTGTGGCTCTGAATGTGAAAGTTTTTTCTGGAGCTAGAGAAAGGGCACTTTATATACTCTCTTCAAAGAAGTTGTCTGTGCCTGATCATGAAAGAAACTGTTATTATGTGTTCTTTTCAAATATGTTTAAGTGTCTCCAGAAAAAAAGGAGTTTTCTGGCAACAGAAAATGCAGTTGTTTCTAGTGCCTCCCTCTGTAAATGTCATTATTGTAGGTAGAATAAAACATAGAATCTCTGAGTGTAAAATCTTCACAAAATCAGGGTCCTTAGCACGGTGGGGCTTCCATGTCCTGGAACAGAAACCACTATTTTGTAAGTTGGAATTTGATTTAAAGTACATACAAGCCATATATGAAGTGGCTTATACCAGGACTGCTTTTCCAGCACTCTGAAGTCATTAATCTACTGAAAAAAATCTAATTTTGGCATGTTTTCTTACTTGCAGGTAACCTCAAATAATGTCCCCTCTTAGTATGCCTGCCTATGATTAGCTTATTACTTAAGAAAAAATAAAAAATAACTGAAACAGTAATTCTAGCAAATGTTTGTTAAAAATTATGCTTTCTTTGGACAGTGATAACATCTAAAATACAAGGAATAATAGATTTGTTTTCTTTTAACAGGATCAGTTTATGCAATTGATGGAATTTTTATTGCCTTTTCCCTATTAGGATGACTTTATTTCAGCCTTCAGACAGGCTGAACGTCAGAAAAATGCTTTGTCCATAGTGAATTCTGGATTACGAGTCCTCTTCAGTCCAGGCACAGACACAATTGTAGATATGAGTGTTTTATATGGAGGTATCGGCTCAACCACGCTCATTGCAAGCAAGTCCTATGAGAAGCTCACAGGAAGGTACTGGATGTCTTAAAGTACTTAAGCAAAAAGCAGGAGGCATGGTGTGATGCGTGGGATCTGTTGGATTCTACCATCATCAGCTTTTCATAATGTCTCTTTTTCCAGCTGTCTTTTACCAGCCCTCACTAATAGGTTATTTTGTAATGTAACTTAAACTGATTTACTTACTACTATCCACATACTTCACAGTAGTTTTAGCTGCCTGTACTTTATAAAGAGGGGTGTGTGTGTGTGTGTGGGTGGGTGGGTGTTCATGCTAACACATTCTTCTACCAGGCAATGGAATGATCAGATGCTGAATGAAGCTTGCAAACTGGTGCTGGAGGAAATTTCTCTACCTCCATCAGCTCTGGGTGGAAAAGTAGAATATAGAAGAACTCCGCTTGTCAGCTTCCTATTCAGATTTTACCTGGAAGTGTTACGTGGCTTACATCAGATGATGAGGCCTGGACAAGAATTGTATATCCACATCAGCGTACAGGCTGCAGGAAACCTCTGCTTTTTTTTAAAGATTTGGGGATGGGAGAGTGGAGGGTAAAGGTGCAATGCTTTATTTCAAAATATGTGAGAGGAAAAGCTTTGCTTTAAAATAAATAAATAAGTAAGTAAAGGTCTGATAATACTGCTCTGACATCACCTTCCTTTCAGTATTCCTTCAGGTATGCTGAGCTTTCACAGGAGGAGATGAGTGCATTGGAAATGCTACCAAGCAGTGCTCCCCAGGGTGTCCAACTCTTACCAGGTGAGGTATGTTTGTAGCCAGGACTGCCACAGACTCTGTCTTAATGAATATTGTGCCCTTCTCACTTTTCATTCCTAAGTCTCTGCTAATTGTACTGTGAAACTGCTGAAACAGCTGACCCTATGGGAAATCTTTTATTGTTTTATAAATTTCCTGGTCTCTCAGGATGCAGATGCACTCCTTGCCGTCAAGGTGCTGTGCAGCATCAGGATGTCCTGCCATAGCTGAAACAGGGACACAGCTTTCAGCTGTGCAGGACCTCAGCAGAATTTAAATTGTCCAGTGGGTCTCAGTAAAAATAAATGGAGTAACCTGCTGCAGCATCTCAGTGATTGTTCAAGCCTTAAAGATTTATTTGCAAAGCTGCAGAATGAAAGGGAGAGGCGGCTGGCACGTGATAAAGTTTGTTCGGTAGATGATTTCAATTTTAAGAAGTTTAAAGCTTCATCAAGAATTTTCACCCATGTCTTTGTTGTGTTGCAAAACTGAAAAATTTTAAAAAACAAACTTTGGCTTAGTATCAGTTTTCCACCAAAAACACTGAGCTTCAGCCAAGAATTTGTTTTGTTCTCTTTTGAGAGATTGAGTTTTTTTAAGAAGAAGAAAACATATTTTACAGAGAACTTTTTACTCAGTGAAAGCCCAAACAAAACACAAATGTTGGAATGTCCCTGACAAGAGTCTGTTTTAAGCTAATGTGAATTATTAGAAACTCAACAACAGAAAGCACCAAAGCTATATTTTCATTAAGCACGTCTGAAGTGCTTTCAGCTCCAGACCCTTTGAAGTATTAGAGGGTTTTGATGGAGATTTAATTAGCAGAAACCTGGATGAAACCATTTTTTGGTCTAGTCAGCACTGGCCAGCATATAAGTTTGTCTGTCTCTTTAGGAATATAGGCAAAAAGGATTTAGAGTGATCTCCAAGTATATCCCTGATTTCAGATATGTTTTCTCCAAAGTAAAATATGTGAAACATGATTTTTTTAAAGCAATGGTGCAGCTGAAGTCTGCAAGTGTGGCTTGCATAGGATGCTGTCAGAAGCAGTATGGACCCTGCTATAACAAGCTAGCTAAGATCCAGGAGGTTTTAACTCTTTGTCAGCCATAGTTCCACTGTGTGAACAAGTCATTTTTTCGCCTTTAAATCTCTGATCTTGACTTTTACTTTTTGCCCATTTATTTGTTGCAAGCTTTCTGCAGAAGAGACTGCTATTTACTAGAAATGTGAATGGTATCTAACGCAATATATTTCTCTGACCTCACGAGCACAAATTCTAAAACTGGAATTAGCCCTTTATAATGTTTCCGATGAACATTGTCATAAAATCTAGACCATTTCCACATGCATTTTATCATCACAAAATAATCTCAGAAAATGTTCCTATTCACAGGAAGTTGACCCAGGACAGTCTCCACAAGATCCTGTGGGACATCCAATCATGCACCGGTCTGGTATTAAGCATGCTACTGGTGAAGCAGTTTACATTGATGACATTTGTCCAGTGGATGCAGAACTTTCATTGGCTGTGATCACCAGTTTTAAAGCCCATGAAAAGATTATGTAAGTATGAAAAAACTATATACACATAAGTATGTTTAGAGTATTCTATATTCTTATCACCTGATTTAGCCATATAATGAGGTGTGCATTACAAATGAAGTAAGAATGTCCTTACAATGTGCTTTAAATAATGTCAGATATGGACAGAAGAGTCCATATTAATGCATTCATCCCTTTTAGTACAGAAAATGTAGGGAATAAGTATGTTCTTAGACTTTGAATGTACTGGGACTAAAATTTAAAGACCTATTTATGCAGTGCACACAGATGCTCATGCTTCCGTTTTAGTTTTTTTGCAATACACAAAACAACACTTTTCCAATTTCTTCTCTATGTAAAGATCTGTGGTGAGAATGCCAAGCGGATTATGATTCTGTCCTGAAGCTCATGGAATTACTTACACTAGAGATATTTGTACTGTTTATGGTACTCATTTATGTGCTTGCTCTACTTTCCACATCACTTGACACATCAGAGGCCTTTCAGGTGCCAGGTGTGGTTAATGGGGTGACAGCAAAAGATGTTACAGTGAAAAATGAAAATTATGAGCAAGCATATGCAGAAGACAAGGTGTTTCTTGCTTTTGGAGGAGTGCCTGGACCTTTTGCTTCAGTTATGTTAAAAAAAAAAAAAAAGTTTTTCAAGTACTGAAATATATGGGATATGTGCAGCCAAAGTGACCATACAGAACATCCCAGGCCTCAGGGTGTCTCCATCTCAAGTGACACTGCAGCCTGGTATTTGCAGTGAGGCAGGCATAATTCCTGGTGTGTTGCTCTTACCCCTCTATTCCCTCTTGTCTGTTCTTTCCTTACTAGGAATAGACAGGGAAAGCAGTCTGGGCCAGATAGGGTTTTACTTGACACAGCATCTGGCCACCTCAGGACAGCCACAGGGAAAATGTTCATGATCACTGATGTCAGCAGCATTTCTCATGCTGGAGATGTTGCAGCAGATGCAACCACTCCTGTGTTTTTTTCCTTGGGTATAATGTACTTTGGTGTGTTGCAGGTGATGTGTGTTGAACAGATGATCTGTGCTGTGGTTGCAGAGTCACTGACTCAGGCAAAGTGTGGGGCTAGAAAGGTGAAGATAATGTATGAAGATCTGGAGCCAATTCTGACTATTGAGGTAACAATGCATCTCCTCTTCCTTGTCTGATATATCTCTTAAGTCACCTCATTCACTATTAACCTCCTTGTGCAGATCTTTGCCAGGCTTTGGATTTTATTTATTTTTTTGGCTTGATATGAGTTTATTGGTTTTGAAGATGAACTGTAAAAAGTTTATAAATGTCCTCCAAAGCTTTATTTTTAGGAACATAAAAAATTCTTAAGTACCTATTCATCCAGTATATCAGAGACTGATCCTTGTAGATTTAAGCTGAGACTGCAAAACAAATACTCAGGAAGTATTAAGGGAACATTTCCATGCCTGTTGTAGCCTAATTCCCAGCAGGAGTAGGTCAGCATAGATTCAGATTCGAGAGCTTATGTTTGCAGAAGTTCTGGAATCACACATCCTGCACCCATGTTCTGAAAATGTTCAAGTCTGGCACATTTTCAGTAGCAAGCAATCTGATTCTGAAATATTTTCAATGGCTCTGAATGCCATTAACAGATATTATTTCTAATCTGGTGGAAGGACAGAATGACATGGACTATGAAAAATGAAAAACAGAAGCTCTCTGATGGAGGAAGGGGAACAACTGTCCTGCTCTTTCTAATACTTACTGCAACCATCTGTCCATCTGCAAAAAAGGATCATACGGATGATTAAAGATTGTAATACAGTCAGATGATTTTTATATAGTACAATTAACGTGTTTTGTGTGTTTTTTGTTCTTGCTGCAGGATGCAATAAAACATTACCGAAGAAAGGAAAATAGAGAAAGGAGATACTGAGAAAGGATTTAAGTCTGCTGATGAAATCATAGAAGGTAGTTCATGTATGCAGTGCATCAGGTGAGGGAGGGGAGTCATGTTAGTTCAGAATCTATTTCCAGCTGGTGACTGAATTCAAATTTCTCCTCTCTCCTCTCTCTTCTCTTCCCTTCTCCAAAATTTACTCTGCTGTTGATTTCCTCCCCCCCTGCCCCTTCAGGGATAATGGAGATGAAATGGACACATTTAAATGAAGCTTAACTAACCCCTGATAGCAATTTTTCCCAGTGCCCACCATTCCTATGATTAGAAAGACTGTCCTCATGGCTAACTGAATTTGCTGCAGCTTAAGCACTGCTGTGCTTCTTGTTCTCTCTACTGTGAGCACATAGCACAGACTATTCTCTTCCTCTTTACAGTAGCCTTCCATGGATTTCAAGATTCTTGTCTTCCTGTACGTTTTTGGGCTGAGTCTCCTCAGTTCTGTCAATTTCTCCATGCAAGTTCATGACCTCTGATTTTTTTCTGCTCTCCTTTGGACTTTTTCCAACTGTTCCCCATCACATCACATCATCCTCCAGTGGATTCAGTTCTGATCTCTACTATTTCTGCATGAAGGTGTGTTTTAGGAATAACTGCTAGCAAAATATTGTCAGATATAATGACGGCGTAAAGTAAAGGTTGCATACTGTGCTGTACTGATGGATTTCCCTCTCTGAAAGGAAAATTGTACAAAAAGAAAGTGTTAGGTAGAAATGGGTAGAAAAAGTGAAACAGGAGAAGGGCATGCTGATGGAAAGAGGATAATAAAGAAAGGAAAAGGGAAAGCTTTCCCTCACAGAGTGATTTACAATAGAATAAATTGTAATTGTTATAACAGATGAGATACAACCTCCTAAAGACGAGAAGGCATCAGATATTAAATAGATCCTGATCTTACCCTGGGGAAATAAAAAACTAACTAACTGAATAAATAAATAAAGCTATACAAGATTTAAGTGATTGAATAATTTTCTCCTAATAAACACATGGTCCCAAAAGGGGTAGACC
Source organism: Chauna torquata (assembly GCA_013399475.1). NCBI lineage: Eukaryota > Metazoa > Chordata > Aves > Anseriformes > Anhimidae > Chauna > Chauna torquata. Next base: position 7,049 of record VXAL01015968.1, on the reverse strand, counting down.
TGAGATACAAAGAAACCAGAAATAAACAAAACTATATTTTCCTTCTGTGACAGAACTCTTTTTCCCTGTCTTATATACATAGGCAAATATAAATTCCCTCCCAGTTCATTTGAAACCCAGCTTAGATTTTCCTATAATTATGTATATAACAGGTGAATTGCACATGGGAAGACAGGAACATTTTTAACTGGAAGCAAATAGTGTGCTTGTTATTCCAAGAGTGGAGGATAAAGGAATGGGCATGTATGTGTCAACTCAGCATGCAGCAGATGTACACTTAAACTGAAGTATTAATACCTGTTTCTTACCTTTCTAAATAATTTTAAAGCTGAACTACATGGCCTGGAGTTGCTTTCAGTCTTCTGTGCTTCTCTTGGAACTCCCTAATGCTGTTCCAAATTCAGATTGATTTGAATTTGTTTGTTTGTTTGTTTGTTTTTAAATGAAAATAAGAGGTCTCACTACTAATGACGAAGCTGAATGTAACAGTAGGTCTTGTGAGCAGGATGCTATTATCCAATCTGGTGCAGACACAAATGAGCAGTATTACTATGGGATGGACAAGGGGTATCTTAGATAATATGGCTGTAATCTCATTGAGAAAAGACTAATTCTGTATTAGGTATACTGGCAATATGAATGATATTAAATAATGTGGAAAATAAGTTAAGTCCTAGCTGATGGCAGAATTGTATTTCAAGCCTGTAGAAAAGAACAGTTTCAAAGAATATACATCATTTCTACATGTTCAATATTAGCTTTTGCAGTTAGTTACTGGCTTGCATTTTTTACGCTTTCCCTGTCTGACCTGCAAGTTAAACCTCTATTTGCACTTCTGGCAGCACTGTCAGAGGAGATATGTTCAGAATGCAGTGGTCTGTCAGCATTTTAGCTGCACTCCCTAGTGTGCTGTAAATAATCACTCTGTTCCATTCAGTTTCATATTTTAGTGGATGTTTTATATCCAACTGCAGATTAACTTTGCAGTTCAATATAGAATTTATCATATCTGGCATCAAAAAATCAAACTAGTTTATGGAGCTATTGTTCCATTTCCACTATTCTTTAAGGATCGGATTGTGCTTTCATCAGCATCTCTGCTTGTTTGAAAGTCTCCCTTTTTTTTTTTATCTACAGTAACTAGGCAGTTTTCTGCCAGGCAATTTTCTGCCTAGCATTCTTAAGCCTGTCAGCTTCTAATATACAGTTTGCCATGGAAAATAGGCATTTTTAATGTACTTTGGTATGTGACAATTCTCTAAAATCCCAGATTTTCACTTTAGCAGGAATTAGTGGCTTCAGCTTTAAACCTCCAGTCCAATCAAATTATGTGCCATGGGAAACACGTTGGTGGAGCATTTGGTGGCAAGATTACCAAGCCTTCACTCTTTGCTGTAATTGCAGCAGTGGCAGCCAACAGGTTGATCTAACTAAATCAAATGAATGATTTAACTGAAACAAGTCGGAGATCACATGACTGAAGTAAAAAGGAACTTCAGACCCGAACCTGCTTGAAGGTTGAAGACTGGCTTGAAGACATGATTTTTCTTATCTCTTTGTCAATAAATCTTGGATAGAGGTTTGAAAATTATCTGGGCTTTTGGCAATGGAATTCACTTACTGTCTATCTGATAGCCAAAATAAGGAGTTTGTGCAGTTTGCCTTAGGGCTGATCTGCACAAATCCCAACCCCATCCAGTACTTTTCCAGGCACAGTGGCTTGAATCTCATTTAGATATTCAGTGAAAGTGTTTTTCATTCTAATAAACAGGTGTACTCACATCAGCCCTTTGCACCACAGATCTCCATTACTCTGGCTTCTTTGCCATGTCATGTGCACGCTTCATGGAGCTTGCATCTCCCTGTTTAAAAGCTAAAGGAAAGTCACTGAGAAGCTCTGTTTCTTTACCTCGTTTTNNNNTTTGGCCATATACAGGTAATGTCTTTGCAATCTGCATGGATAGACTGTAACGAAAATAGACTTTATGTTTACTTTAGGACCGGGCGTCCAGTCTGTTTTGCCTTGGAAAGAAATATGGATACATTAATCACTGGTGGATGGCACCCTTTCTTTGGAAAATATAAAGTGAGTGACAGGAGAGGATATGCTGCTTAGTTAATGGGTAATAATTTCACCTGGAGCAAATCAGTATCATTTTATTGAC
>VXAL01015964.1:0-25527 GCA_013399475.1 Chauna torquata | reverse complement strand
CAAAAAACACTACAGATTTCATTCCTGACACAGTAAATCCTGGCATCATTCAAATCAGTAGGAAAATTCTCATATACATTGATAATGCCAAGATTTCACGGAGGAATTTTAATTTACCAGAGAACATCACTGTTTACTAAATAACTTCTGGGTTTATCTGTTTACTCTGTTCTGGCCTAAGATGTTCACAGTGGTTTTATATAAAGTTAGGTATTACTAAAAGTGAACAGATTAGCGGCTGGGGGAGCATGTGCTGGAACAGTTCCTGTTCTTATATGCTATGGTATCCAGATGTGAAAATTGGCCTCTCTGGGAATTTTTTAAATGTTAAAATATTAACATTATATAATTTTTGAGTGTTATCATTCAATGGCTGGTAACACAATTAAAAATAAATGAAAAAAATTAAAAGAATATGGCAATTCAAAAATAAAAGATAACATACTAGAAAGGAAACATTAACAAGAACAGATAGCTAGAGAAATGTGTTGAACCTTGCCATAGAACAAGCTGAAACCCTACTTTAATGGTGTAGGAAAAATTACCCCTCAGGGGGTGGAAAAATGTGAAGAATGAAGGAAAATAGGAAGTTTGAATGCAGGGGAAGATAGAGTAAGCTGGATCAGCAAGTCTTACCAAGGTTGTATACATCTCCCAGTTCTTTGACCATTCATTTCACTGTGAATCAGGAAGACCGTGTGGCACAGTAAGGAGGTTATGTTCTTTGATAGCTCCCACAAAAGCCCGTATTTGCTATGGTCACAGGTTACTAAAGCTCTGGGTGAGCTATTGATTTCCCTCGTACAAATTGAAGTGACTATCAGGAAAAAAAAAAAAAGAACAAGAATGTTTAAAAGCACAGAAGAAAACAGCAGAAAACCCTACTGCTGTGGCCCATACCTCAGTCATGGCTGCCCATTTCCTCCTGCATAGCTGTGTTCATTCTTCTGTTTAAAATGCAGTTACTGTATTATTGATTTCCTAGATATGTTTTTAAAAGCATTTAGAATTGGGCAATTAGTTACTGCTTAATGCAGAATGTCAAAACAGAGCTATCGATCCAACTAATTGATCAATTGATTCATTATTTCCTTCACATGGCTTGAAGTGGACCTAGCCCAAAGGAATAAATGAAAGAAAAATAAGTCGGCTTTTGTGAGGAATAACATACAACAAAAAGTTAAGGGAAGATTTATTACTCTTGAAAGGAAATTGGGGATAAAAGTAATTTTCCAGTAATTGCTTGTTTATTAAAACAGCCACTCAAATGAAAAGGCAGGGCAACAGAAAGAAGAAATGCTCAACAGAGTACACTGTGAAGTGTATTTATTTTAATCAGGGCAAAGGGTATGCCTTTAACTAACATGTCATGATATCAATTTTGATACATCTTTTTTGTTTTGCTCATGCTGGTGTAAGACATAAAATAATAATTATAATTAAGGAATCATCTTTGACCCAGAAACCTAGCATAAAGGACTTCAGCTGGAACTGGCAAAAGTTTGGGGAAAGTAAGTGTGACAGAAAACAGGGTATGATCATGGAAACTGTTCTGGCCTCCTCATCAGAGATGCAGTGCTGCTTCTCCTGCAACATGAGTAGAAGGACAGGGTTATGTGCCACCTCACCAAAGCACTGAGGTATGAAAGGACATCTGGAGATCATCTGGTTCAACCATCTGCTGAAGCTGGGTCAGCCACCAGAGGTTACTCAGATTGTGCAGTTTGATTTGAATATCTCCAAGGTTGGAGACTCCACAACCTCTCTGGTCAACTTGTTCCCACCTTTTTGCTTGTTTTCCCTATGCCATCCCCAAGGAGAGATGTTCTGCAGGACTTTTACTCTTGCATTTCTCCACCCAGTACAAACTACATACACAGCTCCAGTATCCTGGCAGCTCTCCTCCACAAGCAAAAACTACTCCTAGTCTTCTGCTATATTGACACAGCTAGGGGACACACATTTTCATAGGGGAAAATGCTTCATCTGGGTGTTGATTTCTGTCTCAGTCTCCATTACGAAAACAACAACAACAAAAACCACACACAAAAACCACATTGTTTTGAAAATATATGCTACACAGCTTGTCACTGGGCCACATTACCTCCTGCACGTGTTGAGTGATTAAGGCAATAACCACAACTAAAGATCTAATTTCATTCCTAGTCTCAGGATCCTTTTTTTCCTGAAGAATTTTGCCCCCAAAACACTAGATATATGCAGCTGTTGTACTAGAAGGCCAAACAAAATACCATCGGAAATGATTAATTAAATAATGATGAATGTAGCTCATGAACTATAACCCATTAATAACTATTACAACAAATTCTGACTAAAAATATTCTACAAACAGTCAGTTAAAACAAATCTGAAGCACAGGAGGCAGTTCAAAGAAGCTGAGACCACAGCAACATATTTAAACAGCTGGAGAAAACAAGAGGTGCCAAAAATCATTCTGTTAACTGCATGCTGTCATTGGATTAAAAATAAATATGAAGGGATGATAAACACCTAGGTTAGCTGCACAGTATTAAATTAGACCTTGGGGAATTAATTCTGCTTTCACTTTACTGGTGGATAACTGATGTGGCCACTAGTTCAAATACTTTTAGCACAGAGATAAATACAGGGCTAGCAAGAAAGACTAGGCTAAAGAAAAACCTAGTAATTTAGAAACACTCAAGGTAAAGATGCCTTTGAAACTCATCTTAGAGAACTTTAAGAGTAGTCAAAGCATTTTCTGAAATATTAGTTATTAAATTCAAGAACTTATGAAGGACAGAGAAAATCTCTAAATCCTAGAGAAGGCCAAATGCAGTACCTACCATTAATAAAAACAGTATGACCTGGGGAACAGTAGACTCAACAGGCTGACTTTAATACCTGGAAGATGCTAAAACAGATGATTATGTAATCAATCTGTAAGCACCTAGAGGAGAACAAACAAGATTAAATACTTCCAACGTTGACTTGTCAAGAATGTATCACATCAAACCAATCTGATTACCTCTTTGTGGAGGTAACTAGCCAAGTGAATAAAGAAAAGCAGCAGGTGTGACATATATTGACTTTAGCAAGGCTTTTACACTATGTTGAGCCTGATAGGCTCTTTAACAAAGGGAAATAAAGAATGAAATAAAACACTATGGTGTACACAGCTGGTTGATGTATAATGCAAAAACTTATTAATGGACTGTTAACTGACAGCTTATTCTAATGAAGCCATATAGGTGTCTCTGCATTTTGCTACATTCAACATTTTCTTTAATGACTTTGTCTAAAGAATGCACTTGGAATTCATAGATAACACTGAACCGGGATGGTTGAATTATATTGAAGAACCTTTTCATGATTAGAAGATCAAAATTCTTAATAGATTGAAGCAATGGTCTGAAATCAAAGATGGAAATCATCAGACACAAGTGCAAAATATTTTGATGAGGAAGCAGGAAGCTAGAAATGAAGAGGACTAACTAGCAGGCTGTAATAACACATAAAAGTGTTTGTGAGTTACAGCTGATGTCAAACTGAACCTGAGTCAGCAGTCTGATGTTGCTGGGGGGAAAAAAAAGGACTCCTCTTTTGTTGTGTGTAAGATGCTGAAGGAAATTATTCTTTTCTTTGTATCATATGGGGGTCCTCAGCTAGATAAACGTGTTTTTTTTTAAGGTATTATTCTTTAGGAAATTTATAAGAAGGAGTGGAGAGAAGCTAGATAAGAAAATGAAGAGGTCTGTAGAACATGACCATTCTACAAAAATTGAAAGAACTGGGTTTCCTGATGTTGAGTAACTGAAGGAGTGAACATGATAGCAGTCTTCCAGCATATAAATGATTGCCAGAGTGATTTATGCACTACCTGTAAGCTTTGTTTGAAACAAGAAGATGTTGTTTCAATAACAGAATATCAGTTCTAGCTATAAGGGATAGAGGTGAACAGACAGAATCTGAGTTGCCTGAGTGCTGTTAGTGGAAGATACTAAGAGCCAGGCTGCTGTCAGCAATGGTCCAGGTATACTCACTCAGATACAGCCCAGGGAAGAACGGACAGCATGAAGTTCTTCTTTTATTCCAAGGGATGCTAAGGACATCTTTTGTTTGAAAATGAATGCCTGAACTATACCTTTTTTTTATGAAAGGAAGTGGTATCCACTGAAATGAAGGCATACGTGTGCTCTACTGGGATCAAGCACAAATCCTCGGTAGCCACACCAAATAAAACCCTTCCATTTCATCCGACTGACCCCTAGGGAACTCTGTTCATCCCCGCTGCACCTCTGCCAACACAAGCCAACGCCAGAGAGATCAGATCAGCTTCTCACGGTCATGGTAGGCAGCCATGTGAATTGAATCAAACAGCAAGGTCTGGTGTCGATAGTATTCCCTGTCTGCGAGGTCTCTCCCTGCCATGCCCGTCCTACTGGTTATGTTACTGACAGACCGGTTGTTACCAGATCATTAAATAAAAATCAGCAAATAGAATAGCATTTTGATACTTTTTGTTGAACTTCTATTTATCACTTGCCCTATCAACACAGTTAAATGGCCAAATCAGAAGCAACAACAGTCATTCTGAAGAGGTATGGTGTATGTCATTCCCGGTGCTGAGAACGGAGCTTTTCCTGAGCGATTTAGCTACAGCTGCAGCTTTTTCAGCTGAATGCTGCAGCAGATGGAAGAAGCCAGTGTGTTCAGAAAATGTAGTGTTTTTTCAATACTAGGTGATTGCATGGATCAAGTTGAGCATTCCACCCACAACATACTTTTCTCTATGCACTTGTATGGTGCACTTATGTAGTTAATTGCACACCTGCTTACACCACACAAGAGAGGAAACACAAAATATATTTAGACTCATTTGAACGGAACAAGTTGTTTTATTGAAATTGCCCACAATGTTTTCTTTGATTTTCAAGATGTTTGAAGGAATAGATATTTGCATGCCAGAAATATATGAAGTTGAGCTTCTCCATGTTTTGAGGATCAAATGTGAAATTATTAGGAAGGCAAGAGAAAACAGCGTGCTAGAATGATGGATCTCAGAAAGAATTAAAATGAACAATGCTCTCCAGTTACACTTTCATCTCCTTTTATATAGACAGTTATGATATTAAGAATCATTCACCACTCATCATGTTTCTCCAGCATTAAAATGAAGATGACTGTGATCATTTTTGCTATTTCCTCCTGCTGTACACTAAAGATACATGCTAATGTTGCTACCAATGGAAAAATAACCCGTTTAGCTGAGTGCTGTTTAAGAGATTGTATTCACAACTTCTTTCATTTCACACAAATTAACCAACTAATGATTCCTGATGTCTGATCAAGTATCTGCTATACTGTACCATCTAGTAGTACGATTTACAAGCAAACCTCGAAGTATTCCATATGTTATTTTCACTTTCTATATAATGAACTGATAAAAAAAGGTAGATAAATAGTACTATATTTAACACTGACACTGAATTAATAAAAATTTAAAATTGAGGAAAACACTCTTAGTTCGTGAGAGGCAGCAAATCCCAAAGATCTGATACTAATAGGGGTATTGGCTTCACAAAAGCCACTTTCAGATTTTAGTAACAAAGGCAGTCTTAGGTGCTCTGCAGTTTTTTCTGCTCTTGCACCAACTACTAGCATTGTGGTTCAGTGCAGCTTAGTAAGACCCCGCATAACATAAGGACTCTAAATGCAAAAGGAATTTTTCTCTGTGTCCCAGGTCTTCCAGAAACAGCAGTAAAACTTGATTTCAAATGGTGAACCAGATAGAAACCAAAGCAACTCAAACAGCAGGTAGACCCATGGAAAACCAACCTGGTTGCCAAATCTGGCCCCAAGATCGTACAACTGGCAGCACCTCCCATTCTATACCATGATTTCCATCTATGAGGGTACGTTTCCTCCCAGTTCCCCCATGCCATGCTCCTGACAGCTGTCAGCACACACTGGACTCCCAGCAGATATAGTCTTTGATGTCAACACAAGACCACAGTCCATGGCAGGACTTTGCCAAGCAAAGGATTTGAGTAACTTCGTGGATTTAAACCAATTACTTTCTTGGTGAAATCACAGGTCAAAGAGGTTCTTTCTTCATTTAATGCTCTTTAATGGAGGAGCACAAAAATGAGAACTGAACTTTTGTGAAGCAATTAATTGTAGTACACTGTTTGGGTCCTTCTTTGTTTTCTGTGCCAATTGTGGGCTCATACTCTGTTTAGGACTTTTCAAGAAAATAGCTCCCAGCCATTCTAGTGGCTGCCTGTACAGTTTGTACTGCAGCGAAGGGAGTCACCTCTGCCATTCTGGTTACTGTCTGTGGAAAACAGGTCTAATCACAGTGAGAATAAATATTGCTTGATGTTGATTTTGTTTGGGTCTTTTCTGTTTGCTTTATGTTCCACAACAGCACAAATGTTCAGCTGTATTTCAGGATATTGAATGAAGCAAATAATGAAATTTCAATCACCCAGTCACCTTTGAGCATACCACATTACCTAATAACCAAGAAGATGGTATTAGAGCAGTGAATTTATGTAGCTGCAATAAGGCATAATAATGTCTGAAGAAACATGGGAAAGGGGAAATGAATTCAGATATAATATATTAATAGGGACTAGGGATTCATAAAATTGAGCCAGATCACTCAGAAGAGATTCAAACCTCAGTGATACAATTGAAACCTACTTTATTAACTTCTGGCTGAGATTCACATATCCTCCACAAAAGTGAGGGTTGAAACTCTTCTGTGCTTGTAACAGGACAGCTGAGAATGCGATTTAGGACAGATGGGAAATTGCTGCTTTTATATTAGACTGGATCGCCGGGATGTGCCTCTGTTTTGGTTCAGACCTCAGCAGCAGATTCAAACACCTGGAGGTAAGAGGGTCTGGAGCGTGGGCCCTGTGTGCTCTGGGATGGAGATTTCACCTCCCGTTTGGTTTCCCCTCACAAATTTGTCATACCTGCACGTTCGTCTCCCAGTGTCACCAGTTGGTGCTGGCCTGCAGGCAAAGGATGACCACTGTGAATCCAAGGGGCAGTGGTACCAACAGCCACCTATTTAGACCTTTGCCAAAAACAAGCAAGCAAACAAACAAACCACAAAAAAAAAAAAAAAAAAAAAAAAAGAAAAAAAAAGCCTGAGACAGTGGTGTGTCTGTTTTTGTGTGTAAACAAGACCAAACTAAACTAGTAGCACAGAGCAGTCCTTCTGATGTCCAGATGTGCAGGCTGGAGGCTGCCAGGATGGGCAGGGAATTGAGGGAAACCCAAAGGACATGGGTATGTTTGTCTGCGCAGTTGTGGAAATGCCAAGGAAAACCCATGCTGGCCACTCTTTTCCCTTCTTCCACCTGAGCTGCAGTCTCTGCACCCTGCCTACTCTCACAGTCCCTGTCAGCATCTGACTGCAGCAAGCCTTCCATGTGGAGCTGCTCCCAGCAAAACTTGACAAGAGATGCATTTTTAAAGACATCACTCAATTTCAGAGCTATATATAGTGCAGCAGCTTGTGTGTAAAGAGCAGGCTGGAAGGGAGGGAAAGCAGACAAACTGAAAGGAAGTAGAAGAAAGATTATTTGAAAGTCATTACGGAGTGTTAATTTTTTTGGTATGAAAATTTGTATATGGGCACAATCTATCTATTTATATATATAGGTATAAGTGTACACACACATTTATTCCTAACAGAACTTAAATTTTTTAAAATTGGAAATGAATCCCTAAGATTCCCCACCCCCTCCAGAAAAAAATGGCCAGTAGGACAGATCTATTAAGTCTGAAAAAATAATCATAATTAGGGATTTTTCAGAAGGCAATATCTTAATTTCTCATCTAGTTCAGTAGCAATCTGTTTTAGTGGAAGCCTAAAAATGGACATGTCTTCTTGTACTCGAAGAAAATCTTGCCTCAAGATATAGTAACTATGCATGGAAATTTCTATGTATACTTCTATGTAAACCATGATACCATGTAACAGATATGTAAAATATTTAAATTTCTTCTGTGTAATCATGTAGAATAATTTGCTGAATGCCTGAAATTGGATGGAAGTTTTGCTGTTGTTGCCAACAAAACTTTTAATTCAACCAGTGAGTTTTTTCTGTCATACATTTCATTGGCCTGAGTTTATATAAAAAACAACCTCAAAAATGCTTTGAGATTTACCCAAGCTCTACAGTATTCTGAATAAATTTTAATATTGTAGGTTATACCTGTCAAATAATGAAGGGCCATTTTCTTCTATTAGATTTAACTTATATAGAAGTAACATATCATGTCATTATATAATGACTGTCCAACAACTTTCCTGTGACTTTGCTTCCTTTTCAAAAACTGCAGTAAATTTATTTGTTTTCACTATCTTATTTGCATTACTCACCTTTAAATATACTTGAGTCATGTTTATTCTGCTCATCTTTGATAGTCAGCACAATGACAGACTGTGGATGACTTTTTTTAGTAATAGCCCCAAATTGTTTTTATTGCTCTTTGTTTTTCACACAAGACAAATTTCAGCTTGGGCATTTCTTTGGAGAATATGGTGTTTAATCATTTCAACCAACTCCTTGCAGTCCATCTCAAAGTATTCTTTAGGGAGGCTTAAGTCTTTCAAGGATATATGAGAGGACAGGATCGCAGTGACACACAGATTCAATACTGATAATCCTTTTTTTTTTTTTCCTTGTTCTTCTGTCCTCAGCTGCCTAAAGGCTCAAGTTAATTTGGAAGGTACATTGGGGTTGCTGTAAGATGGCAGACACTAAAAAATGCCAATGAAAGTCAGTAGAGGAATTTTGTTGGAAGTAGTCAGGCAGCACAGAAGAAAGGATAGCCTCTATATATACAGGCCTTTTCTATACCTATACTTACATATGTATGTACATGTACATGGACACACAAATAGATAAAGGAAGTAGAAGAAAAATTCCTTAAATGTAAAATAACTGTAGTTGCAGAGAGGGAACATCCATCCTGAGGAAAAAAAGTGGATGTTTGAAATCCAGAAGAAATCCTGTGCATTTTTTTCACATTACTCCAAATAAACTTTGCTGCAAGGCCAGTTGGCCCCATCTCTCTACCTGTCTGTCCAGACTGCAAGATATTCTGTGGTCTCAGCTCAGTTGCTCAGATGTCATCTCATATAAGTAACACTGAATGAAAAGAAAGTACCATTTCCCTATCTCCCTCTGAAAAGTCCAATTCTTTAGACTAACATTCACCTGAGCAACCTCATGAACAAACCAGCAAGAAATATTGTTGTCATTTGGTTTTGGGGAAGCTATAGCTATTTGGTTGTTCCTTGGCAGGCAGAACATGAGCCAGCAGTATGCTCACGTGGCCAAGAATGCCAAAGGCATCCTGGCCTGCACCCGAAATAGTGTGGTCAGCAGGCTGAGGGAAGTGATTATCCCCTTGTATGTGGCACTGGTGAGACCATACCTCAAATATTATGTTCAGTTTGAGCCCTCGCTACAAGAAGGATATTGAGTTGCTCGAGCATGTGCAGAGAAGAGCAACAAAGCTGGTGAAGGGACTAGAAACAAGAGTTATGAGGAGTGACTGAGGGAACTGTGGTTGTTTAGTCTGGAGAAGAGGAGGCTGAGGGGAGACCTCATCGCTTTCTACAACTACCTGAAAGGAGATTGCAGTGAGGACGGTGTTGGTCTCCTCCTGACAACTGATGGGATGCAAGGAAACAACCTCAACTTGCGCCAGGAGAGGTTTCATTAGGAGCTTCCTGACTGGGTATCAGGAAGAATTTATTCATGGAGAGAGTGGTTAAGCGTTGGAAGGAACTACACAGGGAAGTGATGGAGTCTCCATCCCTGGAGGTGTTTGAGATGTGTGGACACGGCACTAAGGGACATGGTTTAGTGATGGGACTTGAGAGGTCACTTGATTGTTAGACCTGATGATCTTGAAGATCTTTTCCAACCTAGACGATTCTATGGTTCTAAATTCCTCAAATAAAGGTGTCTATCAAATAAAGTTGATGGATTACCTATGCAGCAGGAAACCTCAGCAAAAAGGGATACGTTCTGCACGCTGCCATTAAGAAAATACATGAATTTAATCAGAAAACAAACAGCCCAAAGGTTCAAGAGATCAGTTTCCTGGATCAGACTTGCCTCACTGCTTCAAAAAGTCACCCAGCATTTTAGAAAAGCTGTGATGTTATCCATTCCGGTTTCTAGGTCCAACAACCCAGAATGCTGGGGCATGCTGCTGTTTTTGGACACTGTTTTCTAGACAAAATGTCATGCCTCTTATTTGTCAGTAAAGTCCTATGTTACTTTAAGGGAGATTTTGACCTAAAGCCACAGCAGTTCCTATCTGTACAAAGTAAACCTACTTATCTGACTCCCACTAAGACTTTAGGCAGATGTGATGCTCTCCCACTAGGGAATGTGATATTTTCTGGTAGACTCTGTAAAAAAATTTCTGGGAGATGTAGCTGTGTTTTAGTGACAGTGAAGTGATTTGTGTTAGCGTCAGTCATGAGGAAGGTAGGACACACAACAGAAAAGAGCTGTTGTATATACATCCTTATTCCTAACCAGAGCAGAGCAAGGCAGGACTACAACCTGGCTTTGGAACAGGTATGTTTATTTACGCCCCTGCATTGAGTTTCATGTAAACTCTTTTTTTTTTTTTTTTTTCCCACCTTAAATGAACATGAGCAAATTAACAAAATCTGTGTGGGAGCTTGCATTTTAGCCAGGATCCTCAGGCACTGCTAATCTTGGCCCTCTGCTTATGCAGGAGGCAGATGTGCTCTCTTTGTCTCTAAACTCTTGTCCTAGAAAATGCAAATGAGACCCCAAATCAGGTGTCTATGTCCATCTGCTTGGTTTTCTCCTCTGACTATTGCTTTCCAAATTAAACTTTGAGTCCCTAGGTAGAAATGTTCTGTCAAAGAAACACCAGAGGGTCTAAGTGGAGGGAGTGGAGGGAGCAGCTGTGGCTTGAAGACCCTCTTGGGACCATGCTCCTTCCCCAGTGTGGGGTTGCTGGCTCTGACCCTGCACAGGAGAAGGGCTGGCAGAGGGACACACCTACCAAAACACAGCCTTTGCTCAGCAGCAGAAGCAAAAAGCAAACGATGTGGGAGGCAGTTTGCAAAGATCAGTTTGGGACCCGACAGAAATGTTTAACCATTGAACTGTGCTCTTTGGATCAGGATACCTTCAGCATAGCTCCTTGTCCTCACTGAGGTGACTAGAGCCAGTGTCTTCATTGGCCATATTTTTCTCCCTATATATATTTTCTCCCTGCTTTTCTCCTGCAAAGAAGAGTTCAGAAGAAGTTGCATTTGCCAGTGCAGGGCCTTTTACATGAGTTAACCTGTTTGCTATCATTTCACTTGCTCTGTGAACCAGTGTGGGAAAGCTGCTATGGCCTTTATTCTGCCCATGTTGCAGGAGTTGTCCTAGTCACTCAACCAACAAAATACATGTGAATTGTCAGGGCATCGCCATTAAATTATAAGGCGAGTGATGCCTCAGTTAGGACAATTTCTTGCTTTTCCTGGCCCTCTGCCACACAGATTAGTAACTTACCCCTCCATCCCATTACCCACATCTGAGTTCCAACTGCATTATTTCTGCTATTACTACAGGAAGTTAACCCATGCCACTGGAAATTATCACTCAATTTTCTTCCTTCAAAAGTAGCTCTTCTGTCTAACACATCTTTATCTTATTGCTCTTTACAACTAATGGGAGGTTATACAGAAAAATGGAGCCAGACTTCTCAAAGATGCATGGGGATAGGACACAAGGCAATGGACTCAAGCTGGAAAATTGGAAATTCTGTTTTGATATAAGGAAATCCTTTCTCATGATATAGCTAGCCAAACACTGGACCAGGTGCCCAGAGAGGCTGTGGAGTCTTCATCCTTGGAGGAGAGGCAGTCAAAGCTAAGCTGGACACAACCATGAGCAACCTACTCTGACTGAGTCCATTTCAGGCAGGAGGTTAGACTGGATGACCTCCAGAGGTCCTGTTCAACCTAAAGTATTCTGCAATTCTACCATTCCATCTTTCTTGCCAAATTTCTTTGGCAGACTGTGTACACTTCAGCATGGATTTCAAACATGAGTTTCAGCAGATTTAGCTGTTAAACTATGGTAAAGAATGTGCGCAGATAGTGTTGTTTCCTTTTTAAAGGAGATTTATATCAATTTAAATTTCCTTCATCAGGAAAAGATCTGTGCTGAAATTAAATGAACTGTCGTTGAGCTGAAATGCATGTCCACACAAGGATTTGTACTGGTTTTGCCTTATATATACACAGACTTCCAGTTGCACATCCTGCCTGAACTCACAGCTGTCTCTATTTCAATGCATAATACTGAAAAAAACTAGGTATCTCCTGCAATCCTCCTAGGGTGTCCTGTAGGTTTTGTAGCTTTTAATCTTTCAGCTTTTTTATAGGAAAGTGTTTTATGGCCTTGTCATTTGGAGTTTATGGGGATGACCCTTACTGTAGCTAGAGAAAACAGCCAACTATTCCACCTCTGTGGGGTGGATTGTATTTGCAGACCTGGTGTCTTCCAGGCCCAGGTTCCTATTCTGAAATAAAAGACATCTGGTTTGACTATTGCTTATATCTGTTGCAAACCGCAAACAAATAACAGATTGACCTAAACTAAATCAACACAGGGCATTTTCAGTCCACAGTGTGACCACATTTTTATGGTCTATTTTAAAGTCATTTTTTTTTCTGTGTATGTTTATGGTACAAGCTCTAGATAAATTGATGCAGTGAAAATGGGGCAAAATATAGTACTTTTTATGAAGTTCTCAGGTGAGACTCTGTCATGTAAGGAAGGTGGAGAAAGCTATGCAATTACAAGACCTTTCAAAAACTGAAAATCTGGAATTATTCTTTCATACATCAGAAAAGACAAATTAAGATGTACCACGGCTAAAAGAAAGATTTTTATCCAAATATATCTAACAGATAAAGATTGGTGTCACCCAGTTGCATGCTGCAGTAACAACATGAAAAACGTCAATAGATGTAATTTTTATAATTACAGTTATTCATGTACCTAAAAGTTTATTGACTAATAACACTCATAAACACCATGCAACATGAAACAACCTTCATGTTTAAATTGTACCACTGAACTGATTATTTGAGAAGTTGTGGTAGTCAAGACAGTTTTCATAAGGCTTAATGATATTTGGGGATAACATGCCTGTTCAGATAAGAGGAGATCTTAGAAAACTGAAATTCAGCTAGCTAAGTTTTCACAGTAGCAGCGTCCAAATCAAATGCCAAATGAAATCTGTATGTGAGGATTTAAATAGTGACGTTATTTTCAGAGGTGGTGTGTCTCTGCGTTTCCTGTTGGAGAAGCTCCTGTTTCTCAGGAAAGCTGAAAATCTCATGTAGGTGGCTAAATATGCCTTTAAGTATTTAATTTCAATAGTTCTAGTTGAAAGTAAATGTCACAGTACTGTAGTAAGGCAAGTCCCAGGACACTCGAAAGTCATTTATAAATCACATTTTCCTGACTGTATTTTATGTTACTTTGTTATTCCTCTTAAATCATTTGTACTATTAGAAAATAATCTCTATTTATTCATAGCAGAGGTTAGTGGAAATGGCTTTTGTTGGCATAAGTATTCAGAGAGCAACTGTTTTCTTATCTTTTCATAAATACAGCTGAAACTGTTCAAAATATTTATTTGTTTATTATTTTATTTTATTTTATTTTATTTTGTTTTATTTTATTTTATTTTATTGCTTTGCAAAGTAGTGAACACTTAAAATAAATTTGCCAAGAGATGTCTCACACAGAAAATCATGACTCCTGTCCTAGGAGGAAAGAGGAAAGATAGTCAGTAGAATCTAGGACCAACGTCAGGATTCAACTCTGTTTTATCAATGGCCAGCCAGGCACTAGAGCAGAGTTGTGAAAAAAGGCAAATTGCAGAGCAAATGCAACAGGGTATGGTTTGTAAAAGAGTTGCTGCTTCTGCTGACTCTAAAAGGCAGTAGAGATCTGTGTAGACCAGTGTGTAAATTATTGTGCTATCACAAAAAACTCTGATTCCTTACCAACCTTCCTGTTTTTCCTTCCACCTCCTCCTTTCAGGTTGACCGCAGTGTAGGCTTCAAGTGACTGACCTTTGAGGGAAACAAGACACCCAACTGGAAACAAAAAGCCCATGGCAATCTGATGTGCTCTTGACCTTCCTCTAAGGCTGTTTAAATAAGGTGACATAAATAAGTGAAGAGTTCAGAGCAAAGCTATTCAGCCAAAGGAGGTTTTGAAATGGATCTTCAGGGAAATAAACTGTTCCCTCTGAATCCCTCGTCATTGCTTGTTTCTCGTTCACTTGCATCTGGTTTTCCTCCTCGCTGTTTTGGCTCTGGGGCTTGCTTGTCACTCAGCCCTGCCCATTGGGTTAGTGGAAAGGATGTGTTCCCGTGGCTGCCCTGCTCTTCCCTGCTTGAGTTTAACTGCCCAGCACTTGAGGGCTGCCCCCCACGGCCCCACTGATGCTGTGAACCCCTGCTGAGGATCCTCCTGGTTGGTCTGGACCAGCATGCTCCACAGAGGCTGCACCATCAGTGGACATGAAAATGGTGGGTTTGCTCCCAAAGGAACCATGTGAAGCTTCCTTCCTCTCACTGCTTTCCCCTGCTCTGAACAACATCTAACTCCACCAATATGGGATGCAATTTTGCCATGGAAGCCTTTGCCACTGTTCATATCACCTTCACTGGAAAGACTAGGAACAACCTTAAAGTGAAAAACAAAAAACAAACAAACAAACATACAAAAACAAAAACAAAATGGATAGTCTAGAAATCTATTCACTGCCACAGAAAGCAGCATTATGAATGTTTTTGAAATATCCTTCTCAAATATGAGAACCTCAAAATGTGCTGATTATCAGATTGTATTCGTCTGTAATACATTACTGCACAGTTTCTGTCAGTTGTTCACTTCAAGAACTGCTCAGCATTTCAAGGATAGTTTGTCCTTGTGGTAGAAAGACATAAACAATCTGATATACGATCAGCAATGCAAGGGGCAGTAATTCTCCTTTCTTTTTCAGAATTTAGAATACAGCCTAAAAGCCAAGTATCTGGTACTAATCTGGCTAGCTGAAGCAGCTCCTCACAGTTTGCAGTTTTCTCAGGACTGGGGAGGATATGTGATTTCCAATACTGGCTATGTACCAGTTACCAGGATCGTGCATGCACAGACTCCCAAATCTCGTTATTCGTCCCCGTGAGGATATGGGTGGTGGCTGAGGAAGAAGGTAGTCACTCACGCATGCTCCAAAGTTTTGCTCATGGGCAATTTTTGCCAGTTCTCCTGATTTTACAGTGAATCACAGAATGATTTACTTCCAGTGCTCAGAGGTCTGGGAAATGAAGATAATAGCAGGGTGTCCACTTTGCAAATTGCTTTGAGACCCAGCCAAGGTGTACAGAAAGGGCCAATGTTTATTTTTAAAATCTCACAGATTTTAAACAAATCTCATGATACTCTGAGGACTCTGGAGCTTCCTCGTTTTTGAGTTCATGTGGGTTGGCTGGGCTCCTCCATTTCGTTTCTTCCTGCTAGCTTGTTTTTTTTCTCCTTCAATCTGTAACTGAAGTCATCCCACTCAAGGCTGTCTTTTGTTTTTTGTATAAGAAGCTATAGCGGAAAATCCACATTTGCCAGCAGTGATCTTATTTTAATTTTGGAGACAGATATTCCAACGGCTCAGTATACACATTCTGGACTTAGCAGTTAAGGAACAACCCTTGTGGGAGGCAGATTCTTGGGAAAGAAACAGGTTATGGTGAAATGTGCAGTTGGCTGTTAACGAGTCAGTTACAAAGTCCTTGACCTTGACATTTGTATCCTGAGCTAGAGGTTGACAAGTATGGATTAATTTTCCATTGGAATTTCCATGATCGCAATCTGCTAGAGCAGAATAACTTAATTGAGTGCATTTAATTAAATGCAGACTCAAAGCAACCTTTTTCTCCTTCTGAACCTGACGACACACCTAGATGGCAGCTACAACTGCAGGGTAGCTGGGTATTGAGGCTGTGCCTGTGCACACCCCTGGCGCAATTAGCTCTCAGTGCCCAGGTGGCCCAGCAGCTCCCCAGCCCACCTCTGTCTATGGTCAGACTCCATGTGAGGGGATGGGTTGCATAGCTTCTCCACAAAACGCCTTGTTCATCATTACAGGAATCTCCATGCAGGGATTTTGGACAGCCCCAGAGATGCTGTGAGCAGCTCCTGCTGTGTGCAGGCCAGTGGGATGGGCACCACCTGCATGTCTACATGCATGTTGACTAACATCTTGGTTGGAGAACCTGGCCATCCAGCAATGCCCCACACATTTCCTGCTGCTGACCAAACCACACGTAATTTTAAGTAGTCAGTTGAAACTCATCCTGCACGTGCAGGAACAGTCATTGCATACAGAACAATCTTTTTTTCATAGTTAAGAGAGTAAGGAAATGCTTTTTATGTAGCTTAAGATAATTGACAACAAGGAGTCATGCTCAGGTGGGACTGGTACTGGTTTGGAGTATGAAAATTCACAGTCCAGTCCAGGACCTGTGCAACAGAGACCAACATCACCACCTGGACAGTGACTGACCATCCTGTTCAAGACCTTCAGTTTCCCACGTAACTATCATCCCATGCAAAAGATCCTAATAAATCAGTTGATTTTTTTTTTTTTTTTTAACAAGCACTCCTTCCATGAATGTTTGGGCAGCGTTTCTGGGTTGACTAGGCCCCCCTTTTCCTCCATGTCCTTTACAACTCTGGGTTCCTGTTGTGCATACGATTACCAAAGAAACCAACTCATTGCATATAAAGAGGCGAGCCCAACATTCTCCTGCAGTCTCTACAGTATTTAGCTCTTCATGTTTCAGTTATAATGGCCCCAAGTAATGCATCTTGTGTTATATAGGTGTATTATACATGCGCGGGTCTCGTATCTTTACTGTTGCTGTTATTAAAGGTGGTTTGTGGCTGTTTTTTCCTACATTGGCATCATTGTACTAAGTGCAGTGCTACAAAATGAAGTTAAACAGTTCTACACCATCAGCAAGAGTTTGTTTTTGCAAGACCTTCTAAAATGCTCCGCTTAGTATTTCTGAAGATCTGTAGATTACCTGCGTCTCATAAAGTCTTCCAGACAACACTGCAGAGATCAAATAAGTTCTCAGACAACCTTCTTGTTCTGTCTGATCTCTCCCACTTTCCTCTCCTCACTGAAGGACTCTGACTTCATTGAACAAAAGAGCAGACCGAGACAGTTTTCTGTCTAGCAGTACTTGAATTGCTTGGGCAATTTGCCTAAGTAAGTGGTTTATCCTCATGATAATGCGTTTCATGTACAGAGTGAAATGAGAGGGCTTGAGGAGCATGCTATACATTAAATGCACGAAGGGCAAAGCCTTCTTTCTCTGTGTGATAGAGTGCTCCCTGATTATGGGGAGTCTGTGTTAAAAATACATTAAAGAAATCATTTCTGGCTGGCTGGTGAACATTACAGAATTGTCAAAGTTTTCTGGTGAGTTGTTTTATTAATTTTTATTGGCAGAAACATGAGAGAACTAAATAAGTTATATTGCTTTCCAACTTGGTTTTGCAGACTTTACCCACTGTTGGTTATTTTAGGGATTCTCAAAGCTAAATAAAATTAGAGTGTGAATTTTGTCATGCTGTCAAAAACAGAACATCTTTCCCAATTTTGAAAATGTCCCTAAGAACCTGCCATGGCTCACAGATCTTTCAGGGGTACTTAGGCTAATGCACAAAAATTAAGATATATAGAAAAGTTAAGCACAAATGTCTACATGGGGTTTAAAAGTTGTGTGTTTAACTATGTGTATCTATGTCAACCAAGAAAAGTCTTAATTGTCAACCATTTTATTAGCGCTAAATATTTTCAACTTCAAATCTGGAATACTTGCTGGCTGAAAGGTTATCAGATTGTTTTCAATGAAGTACTTAAATGTAGATCTGGGTGCTTAAAAATACGCAGCCGCATCTGAAAACATGACCCTTGTTGAACAGGGTAAAATAAAGCACAGTGACTTCTGCCCTCCATGGAACAGCAAATAAAAGATTCACAGCCCTGTACCTCGGCCACAGCCACCTGGCTTTGGTTTTTCTTGAGATGCTTTTGAGAGTACACCACCTTTCCAAACCTGATGCACTGTTTCAGAAAGGGTAGGCATGCCTCAGTTAAGGACAGGTCCAGGTAAGGTGCCTTTATGCACAAGCAATCCCAAAGTGAAGTGATAACTGGGCAGGGAGAGAGATGCTTGACTCTGTGATCAGAAAGATTGGGTGAAAATAGCCCTTCTTTAGGAGCTAGAGCCCTAGATGTCTCCATCTTTTTCTACTCTGTCCATCTGATAAAGGTGGGAACTGGAGAATTTCTGATAAATTAAGGCTGCCCAAACTTTCTCCCTGAATTTCTCTATCCACATCTTTCAAATACTAGTTTGGCTGCACATTATTGCTGTCATTTATAAAATATGTGAACAGCTAAAGCATTTCCAAACTGGCATACAATCTGTTCACCAGTGGCTGATGTGCTATAGGACAATGTGGAAAGGACACTGTTCTGGTTTTTAAAAAACAAGTGTTTAAACAAATATTTCTTGATAAGACCCAGTCCTATGCATCTAAAGGGCAAAACATGGGGCCTCCAGTCTGGGAGGAAGTGCTTTTTATCTGTTGTCTCTGTGGGATTTCTAATAAGTCTCTAACATAATTTAGGAAGCTCTGTGAAGCTCTTAAGCCTAAGATTGCTTTTTCTTTGCTGTCTATAGGTGGCAATGCCATGCTGTTGACAGTGTTATCACCAGTGATCAAGCCTTTGATACAAATAGTCTTGCAACTATCCAGTTCAGTGAAATGGGACTGAAATACAATNTTTTTTTTTTTTTCTGAAGTAGTTGTCTTTCCTTAAAAGCAAGGTCACATCCTTGGCTGCCCTTGCATGATTCTGCACTGCACAAGCAGCAATGATGCACAAACCAGTCCTGCAGAAGTAGCTTGTGTGGTCACCTTTCCTGCTAGCACAGAGAAAGCATTTGTGTTGCCTTGTGTTTCAGCTTTCCGAACAAGGGCCATTTCTGGAGGATACAGAGAGCAGACAGCAAGCATCAGTTTCACTGTTGGCATATCTCTTTGGAGCCATGCTACTGTGACCACTGGAAGCTTGAAGGACTGAAGAGCATAAATGGCTTATGTATCTCAAAATGCGTTAGAGGGAAGCTTTGAAGTGCCTTAAAAGCAAAGTTTGTTGCCCTATCCCTGCGTTTAGTGCCAATGCTGTTGCCCAGAAACATGCCACCATCCTTTCACTTTTATACTTTCAAATTTCCAAGATAGGCATGAGTTGGAGAGCAGCTTAAACAGGTCATGCACCATCTCCCATTTCCTGCAGCATCATAACATAGCATGGGATTACATCCGCAGAATGCAATGCTGTCCTGTACGCCAAAGGATCTGATTATTCACTGAAATGGCAGTGATATGTCACGTTGTGCAGGCTACCTCACTACAACTGCTAAGACAAAAAAGTGA
Organism: Chauna torquata; assembly: GCA_013399475.1. Lineage (NCBI taxonomy): Eukaryota > Metazoa > Chordata > Aves > Anseriformes > Anhimidae > Chauna > Chauna torquata. The sequence goes on along the minus strand of VXAL01015964.1, from coordinate 5,935 downwards.
CACTGGAGTACGTAAGTGGGCTCTTTGAGTGTGTCCAACATCACTGCTATGTTTGCACATAAGAATAAACTTCCTATGGGTCGGTGACTCATAGCAACTCTGTTACAGCTCAAGAGTCAACTTTTAGCCCCTTACTTCCAGTGCTCTCAGACTGCCTGAATGTTTTAGAGTCTGGGTTACAGATAAATTGCAGACAAAATACCTGATGAATGACCTCAAAAACATTTTGACAAAAGTGAAAATGTCTGTGGGTTAAGACTAGCAATTATCCAGCTCTTTCTAGCCTGTTGACCACAGCAGGCTAGACCTTTCTGGTGCCAGCCTAAATTATAAAAGAGCCAAACTGGTTAAAGCCAAGCATTCACATGGGGCTACCTGGTGAAATTGATTTTGAAACATTGGCATAGTTTGGAGTGGTTGGAGATTTCTTTCTAATTTCCTCCTAGGCTGACATGGCACAGTGTGAGCCTCCAAAGGGTACGTTCTGAAAAGGTTTATTAGCAAATGTACTGATTTTATGTAGTACTGTGTTTCCTGTGTGCTCTTTAGAAAGTATCCAAACTTAAAAATGAGAATGACCTCTTCCACTTCAAAGATCTTGGAAGAACGTTACATAACTGACCATTTAAAGAGAACTCTGTATTCTTGTTGTGACGGTGCAGTAATAAATATTTCCATAGCGGAGCCTTTCCTTTTTTCAATTTGATGTCTGTATATCAGAAATGGTTTATCTAATGGTTCTCTCTGAAAGAGAAGGATACTCTCCCCAAGAAAGCATGTGGATTTCTCCAGGGTATCATAGCATCATTTTTACTTTTTATGTAATGCTATACACAAACCTCCTTCAGGGCCAATATCTAGTCTAAACCTTACTCAGTTTCTTCTTGAAATACTTAATTTTGCAGTTCACAAGAAAATGGCCTGTGTATCAACTGACAAGCCACAAAACATATTTTGAGAAACTCTGCTTGATATGCCATGAGCAACAAATGGAGCCATTAGAAATGCACAGTGCTAAAAAGAGATAAGTCTGATGGTATCAAAATTTTGTTTTAAAATTCTTCATGCCTCTCACAGGCAGAGAAGGTGGAGCTCTAATGGCACTCCAGTGCTGCTAAAAGTTTCTGTAATTCCAGTACGAATTCACCGTGCTGTTCTGGACTCTGACCTTGCATCATGGAGTTTGTTTTGTGTGGAGAAGATAAGGCAAAGAATAATCTCTCTGTATCCTCTTACCTTAGGTGGTGGTAGTTCTCCTCTAAATACAGATCTCAGTTGTCCCTAGCCTGATTATGGTATCTGTTTTCTGAAGTACACTTAGTACTTCCTGGAAGTGAAAAACCCCTAAAACAAACAAACAAAAACAAACAAAAACAAACAAACAAACAAACAAACAAAACAGCCAGCTGAGTTGGCTGCATTCAATCTGAAGTGGAGTGAAAACAAGATAAAGGCATCAATGCTCCAAGTAACCTTAGCCTGGGAAAAATGCTAGCAGGTCAACTCAGTTTTTGACACAGCTTTTTATTTTTTCACAGAATAAACATGTGGGCCAGAAAATGAAGTGATCTGCCCTTTTCCTTAATTGCACTGTGTGCCTGTGCCTTCCCTGGAGAATGTTCCTCAGGGACACAGTTTGAGAGCAGACGCAGGGGGGATGATCTGAAGGAGTAAATGGGGTTTCTGGCAAACATGAAGGTGCCATCTTATTCACTGGCAGCCTCAGTCTGAGAGGGAGCTTGCCGTTTATCTTGCTGAAAGGGGCCACTGAAACAGATCTGCACATTGAATCTGTGTCTCTGAATGCGACACCACTGACTCCCTCGTGAAGGAGAATTGCTGAGACTCTAATTTGTACATTCATCCGCTATGAAGAACTGACAGAAAAGACGAGTGTAGTGTGAGCCTGCATCTGTGCTATTATGCCAGCTGTGTGTGTTTACCCCATGCACTTACATACCGAAGTTCTTGCAAAAGGCATAAATACAATGAAAGTCAAAATAATGAACTCTGATTCATCATGCTTTATCCTGACTGAATCAGAGCAAGAATATGCAGTTGCTTCTGTCCTCATCTTAAATTATATCTTTTGAGCTTAGATAACAACCTTTATGAGACCAAAACTGCCACTTAGAGCTTCACCGAACAAATGCTCAGAAATAACACCAGTATCTGCAGCAATGATAGCAAAACTGAAGGAAATTTGACTGAGGAGCCCTTCTAAGAGTCACGTCTTAGGTCACAGCAGAGATGCAGGACTCTACGTTCCCGTTCTGCTTTCCCTGTGTGGGTGCAGAGCTGCTTCGCTGCCTGAGGACGCCAAGCTTTCTGACTTGCAGCGTCCCTACGCAATCCTGCAAACCCAACGCTGGTAGCACACTGAATACTGCACTTGATGTGAAGTCTACCCAAAGAGTCTAGGCAGATCAGGGTTTTTTTGTTTCCCCAGACGGCAGAGAGAAGTCTGTTCTAAAGTGGTATTTACCAACAACAGATGCTAAACATTAACATTTGCATCTGCATTACAAAATAAGCAACCCCTTCAAAAGCTGTTGAAATCCTAAACGTGTTTGAATTTTCACTGTCATTATCTAAAAAAAAAAAAAAAAATTAGGTGTAGATATGTTACATATAGTTTTAAAAAACTTGGCTGCTTGGAGGAGACAGGACCTGAAGCTGTGGTAAAGTTATTGCAAGTACTCACAAGTCAAAGAAAAGAGTCTTGTACTTTGGTTTATTTAAATGTTAGTTAACGTCTAATAATGGCCACAAATTATTTCCCCCTTTCTTTTGCTTTTAAATCCTAGACTTAGCAGAGTGCCACTCTGTGGTGGTTTCACCCAGCTAAACAGGCGACCTCCACCACAACCGCTCGCTCACTCCCCCTCCTCAAAGAAACAGGGGGAGAAAATATGATGGACCAGGGCTTAAGGGTTGAGATAAGGACAAGCAGGTTACTCACTAATTATCGTCACGGGCAAAACAGACTCAACATAGGGAGATTAGTATAATTTATTACTATAACTAGCAAACTAGAGCAGTGAGAAACTAAAAGCAAACTAAAAACACCTTCCCCCCATCCACCCTCTTCTACCTCCTCCCCCCGAGCGGCGCAGGGGAACGGGGAATGGGGGTTGCGGTCAGTCCGTATCGCTTCGTCTCTGCCGCTCCTTCATGGTCGCTCTCTGTTCCCCTGCTCCAACGTGGGGTCCCTCCCACGGGATGCCGTCCTTCCCGAACGGGTCCTGCGTGGGCTTCCCACAGGCTGCAGCTCTTCAAGAGCTGCTCCAATATGGGTCCGTACCACGGGGTCCATCCTTCAGGAGCAAACTGCTCCAGCATGGGTCCCCCACGGGTGGCAGCTCCCACCGGATCACCTGCTCCTGCGTGGGCTCCTCTCCACGGGCTACAGGTCCGGCCCGGAGCCTGCTCCTGCGGGGGCTCTCCATGGGCTGCAGCCTCCTTCAGGCCAGATCCACCTGCTCCACCGTGGTCTCCTCCACGGGCTGCAGCGTGGAAATCTGCTCCGCCGTGGTACACCATGGGCTGCAGGGGGACAGCCTGCTCCACCATGGTCCTCACCACAGGCCGCAGGGGAACTTCTGCTCCGGCGCCTGGAGCACCTCCTCCCCCTCCTTCTTCACTGACCTTGGTGTCTGCAGGGCTGTTCCTCACTCCTCTCACTCCCAGCTGCTGTTGCGCAGCAGTTTTTTCCCCTTCTTAAATATGCTCTCACAGAGGCGCAAACAACATCGGTCATTGGTTCAGGTCTGGCCAGCGGTGCGTCCCTTTTGGAGCTGGCTGGAGCTGGCTCTTATCTGACATGGGGCAGCTTCTGGAATCTTCTCACAGAAGCCACCCCTGTGGCCCCCCTGCTACCAAACCTTTACCACATAAACCCAATACATTCCACCCCTCGCCTCTGTGAAAAGCATATTTAAGAATCATCATTAAAATATACTTCCACATCATCACAATCATCACAATCTTCACTTACATCAAAAAACAAACAATAATTCCCCACACCAAAATTAACATAACATCATCACAACACCGACAAAGTGGACAATTTACACACACTCCACCCCTCGTCCCATCACCACATTACTACAACACATTCTCCTCTTCAAAATCATTACATTACAAATTCTTCACAACTGGTAGCAGAGGATGGTTAAGCGAATAGTAAAATTTCTCCAGGATGAATGCAAGCTGTTGGTCGTGAGACAGACTGCTGTTACCAGTGATTTATCATCATACTGGAAGGCTGTATTGAGTGACGTGCCACAGAGGATTTACCGTAGCCGGTGGATTTGCAACTAATGACCAACGTGCTGGAACAGAAAGCATGTCTGCAGACGACACACAACATGCCAGCAAACTGGGAGGCATTGCCACCAACTGAGGAGATGGGACCGGAACTGAAAACAGCCTGGACAGATTGAAGAAATGACTTCTGAAAAAAGAAAGGTTGGAATATGGATGAGTGCAAGGCACATTCATAAGTACAGGGGGGAGATGGAACAGCTTGGCAGTAGTGCTGCAGAGGTGGTATAAAAGTTATGACGGATGGGAAGCCAAAATCGAGTCAGCAGTGTGCTATTGTGAACAAGGCAGGCATCACAGATAGGAATCTTAATTGGCTTATGGCACAACATGTGAAATAATCCTTCCACTCCACCAAGTCTTAATCAGTGTACTGTGCCCCACCTGCACATGGCACTTACAGAAAGTTGTTGACTAATTAAAGAGAGGCATGAAGAGAAAAGCAAAAATGTTCAGCGCTTTCAAAAATGTGATATGCAGGAACTTGAAAGAAATGGAGATTTTGAGCTTCAAAAGAGAAAAAGTGAATGGAGGGACATTACAAGTCTTAAAAGATATTAAATGTTCCTGCAAAGCAGAAGCAAATAGTTTTTCTTTGTGGGAGGACAACACCACACTGGAAAAGTTGTGCTTTCTCTGCCTAGTGGTGGTTTTTAAGAATAAGATAGATAAACTACTCTAAGGAATGAGAAAAAGCACGGTGGTCCTGCACTGGGGCAAATGCATGGACAAGATGACCTCTTGAGAGCTTATTCAGGTCCATTTTCTAACATTTACAGACAGTTTAGAATGCTTGGCTGTGATTTCATAGAAATGGACAGTAGCTACTTGCATAGCTTCTTTGCAGTCAGAGCTGGGTGTCTAATTTGTTTGGATTCCTTTCACACCCCAGACTCTTTGTTTTGGTGATTTGACTTACCGTTAGGCAAGAAAAGTATATGAATTTTTGGTCCCTCACCAGAATTTCTCAGATCAGAATAATGTTAAAAATGCAAGGTAGGTCATAGAAAACCTTCAGTCCGCTGTGACGGAGAGTGTTTTGACGTTACCAGCATATGAATTCAATGCACTGTAGTAGAGTCCAGCTTAATCTTCTGCTAAATTTCCTTTTTCAAACAGCTAGATTAAAAGCCGTTGATCCAAGAAAATAAAGGACTTACAGACAAGATGGATGACTTCACTGTTAGGACATAGAAAAATGGAAGGGTGTTTTGCAATACAGTGTTTTATGTTAATTCTGTGTAAACTCTCTGACATAAAAGAAAAACATTTAGGCAGATCTAGACATACCAAGGCAGGCTAAGAAGACTAACAAGACAGTTTCAATAGCCATGACATCCCCAAGAGACTTCTGATCCTCTGTTTTATGTCTTCTGGGTTGACTTTTTCTGTGAGACCACCTCCCACTGGCAGGCCAACGCCCAGCCAGTCTCTGAGCAACAGCGACCTTGGAAAACAAACCCACCCGCTCTTCTTTTTCCTCCACCCCAGTTTTTACTGCTGAGCACGACATTACATGGCATGGAATATCCCTTCGGCCAGTTTGGGCCAGTTGTCCTGGCCTCAGCCTCTTGCCTACTCCCCTGTGGGACTCAAGTAGAGAATGCCC
>VXAL01015963.1:5055-19645 GCA_013399475.1 Chauna torquata | reverse complement strand
AGTAAAATATTCAAAATACTTTTTGTGTTTTGTTGCTGTTGTTTTTTTTAGAAGCATAATGAAAACAACTAAATGCATGGCATTGAACAAAAGCAAGACACAGAATTTCCATTGAACCTAAACCTGTATTTCATAGCAAATTGCATTTTCTAAGATTTTGTAACAAATCCTGTCTGAAGTTTTAAACAAGAGGAGACACTCCAAGAGAGAAGTTTCATGATAATTTTGACAGTCTGTATTTAGTGTTACATTGATAAAATTGGCCAAACTTTAGTACATCAGTTGCAGGGTGCTACATTTGTCCTGCTCACTAAGTTCTCCTCTGATATCCCAGTTGAGCATGTGAAAGGTTTTTCCAGATTGCTGAACTCAGTGTATGTTTAGACCTAAGAAAAATGTTTTTCTCTCTGTTTCTTTCAAAGTGGGTTAACTGGTTGCCCTCACTTCTTGTTTCATTAGATGAAAAGTGGCAAGTGTCTCATTAAATTGCATATACAGTGCTAACTTCCAAAATATACAAATTGCTCTACCATCAGAATTGGGAAAATTCAGTTATGCAAACCCACCTGTTAATATTATTCACCTTTAAAAGTCTCCACACAATTGCAAATTCTTCTTAAAAAGGAAAAGGGTTTTGTATTATGTTGCCAAACTACAGTTACAATTCATGACAGATGCAGGAATGACCATCAGAGCTGGTTCTACTTCTCTGCAGAAGAACAGATTGTCAGATCATCAGCATTCTAATTACTGTTATCAAAGCAACTTCCAGTAAATCTGAGCTAGATGATTCCAAATAAAAGGTACAGTATTTTAACTAAACAGGGTAGTGATTAAAGCTGTAGTTTGCACCATAAAGCTGAATAATACCAAAAATTCAGGAGCAGATTCAAAACCATTACTGATCTTACTTGAGTTAAGGTAGTCATGTAAATTGCTGTTTAGGGTGAGGCACCGAAGCTGGCCCTTTTAAACACTGCTTACCTTGCGTAGTCTTCTAATGGTGCTTTAGAAAATATTTTTCATATCTCAATAGAGTTTATGATAGCTTTATTACCAGTGGAAAAAGGAAAAAAAACCACCCTGCAGCATCTGCTATGGGGATATGCCTAAAATTTGTCAGTTTTTCAGAATAACTAGATGAATTTCTGACTCTTCCATCTGGCTGCACAATAGAAAGTACCTGATTCCTCATAAACATATGGCTCTTGTGTCTACATGGTGTAAATCGATCACTAATGTTACTTTTCAGGGAAATGCAGTGAGCATCTCTATACTGCACAGCAGCTTTCAGCATATATGCATCTGCACGTATATGCACATTACGTGACAGTTTAATCCACAGTCTAAGCCAGGGTTGCCCTGAGTGCTTCTCTCCATCCCTGCCGTCGTTAGTACGGTCCTGCACCCTCTTCTTCATCAGCACAGGCATTCATGTCACCAGAGCAGTAAAATAGTAAGGAGAAAAAATAGGTATTGACAAAAATAGGAGCTGACAAAAAACTTAATCTTTGTGGGTGGGGGAATGTTTTTTTTGTTTTGTTTGTTTGTTTGTTTTGTAGGATTCATTTGAGCCACCTCAGCTTCCTCATCTGGTCATTACATCATTGCATGACCACGAGAGTGCCCATGCAAAGAGGGGGGGCTTGCATGGCCAGGGTCAGCCATAGAAGCTGTGGTTCAGGTTTGTTTAATCTATTGGAGGACTACGCTGCAACAATACCATCTAATTTTGGTAACATAGAACAACATTCACAGTGCTGCAATAAACCTCCCACTCCTTTCTTGCAATTTATCCTTTAAAGTCTCTATTTCAATGAAACAGTTACTACTTTGAGTTTTATGTTTGATGATATTTTCAAGTGAAATAATCACCGGTGATAAAGTATAGTACACTGTACGCAGATGACAGTATTTTTGGAAATCTAACTTAAGTATTCAGTCTATGTTATTTATTTATTTATTTATTTTTAATTCAGAGACTAGAAATATGGAGGAGCAAGAAAAGTTATTTTCATTTTTGCAGCAATTGATGTTCTTTAAAAATCAATTAAATAAGCCGTGGGTCAGATTTGTGTAGCCCAAAATCTGTCCTGGATTTAAAAAGTGAACTTAGAGATGACTTATACATTGCAACATCATAGGCTGTACATGTACATACAAAGCATGTGTATAAGTAAGTTCTCTTCTTACATACATAAGTGTGAAAAAGATCATTGCAATGGGAGATGCATATTATGTCGGAGACTGTTATTCATGTGGGCCACACCTGATCCTGCTATAAATAGTTGTAGCCTATTGGTAATAACAGGGAGCTTACCTTTTTGGTGACATTATATATGTCTTTTCTTCTTGTTAGAGTTGCAAGAACAGCTTGTGAAAGTTAAACAGTGTTTATTTTACTGGGGTGAGGGTGGAGATAAATGTTCAGATAAACTTGAATCAATTAAAGCAAAGTTTATAAAACTTAAAATGAAAAGCAGACAATACACTGTAGTTCTAATTAACCCCACGTTTAAGTGCTTCCTTCTTGACTGCCTCAGCTATTTGATGAGATGCTTTACTGCCTCCAGTCACTGCATTTGTGCAAACAAGGCAAAGACAACAAACTGCATGTTTTTTAACTTGACTGTCAAAATTACACAGAAATTGAATTACTCTTCTGCTATGTCATTTACTCTTTCATTAAAACTAGAGACACAGTTAGCAAAGTGTAGGTATGCTCTAAAGTATGCTTAGCTTAATTGGTGGGTAATTTTCCTTCCTGTTTAGGAAATGATGCAACATCAATAGTCAACTGTCTTCACATACTGGGCCAGACCTTGGATGCAAGGTAATACTGAATATATTTTCTAAAGTACAAAGAAAATCACTTATAAGAGAACACTGTCCAGTCAGATTTGGAATACCTGTGTAAGGCTACAGCATTTCAAAACTCAGGAAAGAACTTACAGTACTGAAAAGAATTCCCACTGCAAAATAGGTTAATTACTCGTTTTGCTTATCTGGGAGTCGGCAGAACAATATTTGTATCTTACACTTTGAGTTTCAGTTCAGATCAGTGGTGTCAAGGAACTGCTGGCTGTTCTTTCATCTGCTTTTAATCACGTGACTGTCTCAAAACCACAATAACATTAGAAGTATTTTATTCTTTTGTTTATGCTGTTTAATAAAATAAAATCAGTAGTTAAGTGCATGTATAGTGCAGAGTGTCTTCATTGCGAAGATAATTCAGGTTCTAATTTGAGGGGAAAAACAACAACAACAACAACAACAAAACATTTATATTGAATTTAGTGCTACTTCTAAGTTAAGCTGGCTGCTAGAGCCATTGCGAAGTCTATAGAAGGGAGAAACAATCTTGAAATACTGGAAAGTAATATGTTACGTTTCATCAACTGTATAGTCAACAATCCATGTAGTTGACCTATAGATCTTTGCAGTTGTAAGACAAAACAGGATAGTTTAAACTGTCTCCATGGCAATTTAAGATAGCTTTTCTTTCATTTTGCATTTACTCTCAAACAATTAAGTGAAGGGATTACATGCAGATGACCCACTGCAGCTCTCTTTCTAATTATCTTAGGAATGGCTTAAATTAAAAAGTTTTACTTTCCACTTGCATGAAAGTTTGAAAATGTTGTCATTGAAACTCTATATACTTACTCTGTTTAAAAAAAAAAGAAAAAAGAAAGACAACAAGCAAACAAAATGCAGCTTGAGATGGCTCTTCTCTTCCAATCTTCCAAGACNCCCTGTCTTAAATATGATCTATATTTTGTCAATGGGAAGCCAAATAAAAAATCCTTATGTTCTGCTCCTATGAAACACTTTTTTTCAGTAGGTTGTTCTGCTATGAAAAGATTTTATAATCTCGAAAGATTTTTCTTCAGATCTTTGTTGTCTATATTTCGTATAAACCAAAACTAGACTTTATTCCAAGCTTCTCTAATAGAACATTCTCTTTCATTCTCTTTGCATGTTATATACAGGACTGTGATGAAAACTGGTCTGGAGTCTGTTAAGATGGCACTGAGAGCATTTTTGGACAATGCTGCTGAGGATCTGGAGAAAACAATGGAAAATCTTAAGCAAGGCCAGTTTACACACAGCAGAAACCAGCCCAAGGGAGTTACACAAATCATTAATTATACCACAGTGGCTCTCCTGCCAGTGCTATCTTCATTATTTGAGCATATTGGACAGCACCAGTTTGGGGAAGATTTGATATGTATGTATTATTTAGAAATGCCATGCCACTAATATATCCATAGAGTCATATAGTAAGCATTAATAGTCTCTCATTTCTATTAAAGAAGGACAAATCCCATCTTTGACAAAATTGTTATTGAATGAAACATTTGTGGTAATTGATTTAGAACAGTCTGCAGGTTTTAGTGGACTTTCTGTAAATATTAAAGCAGATGTGGTTGTAATTAGATGGAAGGCTCAGTTTCAGTTTTGACTGTACCGTATATTCACTGTGGTTTTGTTCCTGTGTGAAAAGTTACTTTAAGTAAGTTTGTCTTTGCTCTGTCCATAGCTGAGGGTATTCCACTGGAGAGATGGCGTACCAAGGTATATGCCCCTTGACTCAGTTTCAGTTAGCAGGGAATGTGGGTGGGTGCATCTTAGATCCTATGGAAAAGTGGAAGGAGTTCCCGAAGAATTCAGGCACTGGAGAAAGGAATGTATGTGAGACTTCATTTCTATAGAGATTCTGATTGTAACAGATTCACTGTCATTTATTTTCCCAAACTCAATCTCTGCAAGACAAAATTTTGTAGTCTGCAACACAAAATTTTAATTTTATATGTTTTAGGAACTCCACAGGAGTTCTGCTGGTCAGTCTGCACTAAAGGAAGCTATTCTGCTTCTGTATAGCTAAATCAGTTATGGAAATATCTGCGAGAAGGACCTGGAAGAAGAGAATATCATATAGTCTGTTCTTCTTAGAATCTGAAAAAGTGTTATTTAAAATAGCCTTAAGAGAACTGTTTTCAAAAATTTGGAGTTGTATTGATGGATTTGAATACGTTGAGATGTAAACATCCACTTTTCTCATTAAATTGTTTCTGTAAAATTCAGGAGTCTTTGACAATATCCAGAAAAAGTCATCTGTGGGGTTAATATACATCACTACTTCATCATAAATCACTTTTTCAGGCATGAACATGTTCAAACCTTGTATATTTTTCATTCTCTGATATTCCATGTTTTGGAACTTAATAATTAGCCTTTCATACTTTCTCACTTATGTAATATTCTTAGTCAGCTGTTTTGCGTATCTCATGTTGGTGTCAAACTCCCAATTTTAGAATTCATAAACTGAGAAAGTTACTAGTTTAAATTATGCCTACTTGTAAGATTATCTTATTTGTACTACTCTGATCACAGGCATATTGACTTGGTGCTTGTACCTAAGAGTATTTTATGTACATTTACAGAGTACTCCATGGTGTGATATGTACAAAGGTGGGTCAGTGTGCCTGAGGTTACCATTATTACAAAAAATACTCAATTCTAAGAGATGGACAGAACTAAAATCACAGTGTAGTAAAGAGCCAGACAATGTTGCTTTGATGAACTGTCTTGTAGGCTTTCCCAGCACATTATGTCTAAATTCTATTTTAATCCCAACATTTCATTGCATGTTAGGGGAAGATACTAGCACTGTGGGAGAGACTAGAAAAGCTCTCAATGGAAAGTATGGAAAGAATAGGAGTGTTGTTCTTCTTGATGGTACTTACACTGTTGTTACACTAGTACCACAGATTACATTGGAAACACATTTTTTCAAATAGATGTTAAGATGAATCTCACGTTTGTGTGACTGAAGTGGTTAATAATTTCAAAACATGATTTCGTGAAGTATTTGCGATGACCAAAGACTTATTTCCTTTTTTATTCCTTTGTTGGTCTGAAGTGTAAATTAAGTAGATGAAATTAACTGGTATCGGTGTCTAAATTTAAAAAAATATGAACAGTGATTAAAAGAATTAAATACATGTTAGACAGGATTACCTTTCTTTTGTGGTGTATTTCATACAGAGGTGTTAGATTTGTAAATTTTTTTTTTTTTAAACTCTTGGCACTTTATTTGATTTGCCATGAAATTTTCCAAAGTGCTGCAGACAAACTAGCAAAGATGCATTGGAACATCTTGTATAGCTATTAAATTAATAAATTATCTCGTTATGCAATTAGACCATATCCTTAAAGAGTTGGTATACCATTAATTTCAGAAAGTGAATGCACTAGTTGAATATGATAAAATACGGTTACTGTCTTAGCTGGTAACTTGGTATTGAATTAAGTGGAAGTTTTGAGTAAAAACTATGGCACTGAATGGTCAGAAGGATATTTTTATATTTAGAGAGTGGTTGCTATGAATTGTCTTTGGTAGCTTAATGCCATTTATGCAGTTATTGTCAAAAGAATTGTAATGAGTTTATTCTCTTCATACCTATCATTTTCTTCTTCTCTTTAGTGGAAGATGTTCAGGTCTCCTGTTACAGAATATTGGCCAGTTTGTATGCTCTGGGAACCAGCAAGAGCATTTATGTAGAGAGGTAAGAAGAAAAAATGTTCCTCCATATTTATTATTTGTGGTTATACTCAGGTTAATGAATATACAGTCCAAAAAGGAATATAGGAAGAGGTGGTTGTTGGAAACATATCTTGACAGAAAAAAGGTGCTCAGACGTTGAGCATAATCCAGCGGCATTTATTGTGTTATACTTAAAATGTTACATTATATACTTGTCAAAATATATTTCTTAATTCAACAAAAGTTACAGATAACATAGTCTGACTTTACAATAAGTATCACTTTATTTAAGGCTCAGCTGGGGAACTGTAAAAATATGTCATTCAGTTCAGCTACTGTTATAATTATTTCTCATATATTCATAGAATCATACATGGAATGGCTTGGGTTGGAAGGGACCTTAAAGATCATATAGTTCCAGCCTCCCTGCCATAGGCAGGGACACCTTCCACTAGATCAGGTTGCCCAGGGCTCCATCCAACCTGGCCTGGAACACTTCCAGAGATGGGACAGCCACAACTTCTCTGGGCTGCCTGTTCCAGTGCCTCACTGCTCTCATAGTGAAGAATTTCTTCCTTATATCCAATCTAAATCTACCCTCTTTTAGTTTAAAACCATTCCCCTTGTACTATTGCTACATGCCCTTGTAAAAAGCCCCTTTCCAGCTTTCTTGTAGGCCCCGTTTAGGTACTAGAAGGCCGCTACTAGGTCTCCCCAGATCTTTCTCTTCTGCAGGCTGAACAACCCCAGCTGTATCAGCCTCCCTTCATAGGAGAGGTGCTCCAGCCCTCTGATCATCCTTGTGGCCCACCTCTGGTCCCGCTCCAACAGGTCAATGTCTTTCTTATGCTGGGGGCCCCACAGCTGAATAGAGTACTCCAGGTAGAGTCTCATGAGAGCAGAACAGAGGAGGAGAATCACCTCCCTCAACCTGCTGGTCATGCTTCTTTTGATGCAACCCTGGATATGGTTGACTTTGTGGGCTCCAAGCACATATTACTGGCTCACGTCGAGTCTCTCATCAACCAACACCCCTAAGTCTTTCTCCTCAGGGCTGTTCTCAATCCATTCTCCACCCAGCCCTTATCTGTGCTTGGGATTGTCCCAACCCAGGCGCAGCACCTTGCACTTGGCCTTGTTGAACTTCATGAGGTTCGCACAGGCCCGCCTCTCAAGCCTGTCAAGGTCCCTCTGGATGGCATCCTTTCCCTCCAGCATGTTGACTGCAACACACAGCTTGGTGTCATTGGCAAACTTGCTGAGGATGCACTCTATCCTACTGTCCATGTCACCGACAAAGATGTTAAATGGGGTTGGCCCCAGTACTGGGGAGTAAATTCCTCAATTCCTGAGGAATTCTACTTGTCACTGGTCTCCACCTCGACATCGAGCTGTTGACCGCAACTCGTTGAGTGTGACCATCCAGCCAATTCCTTATCCACTGAGTGGTCCATCCATCAAATCCATGTCAATTTAGAGACAAGAATGTTGTGTGGGACAGTGTCAAATGCTTTGCACAAGTCCGGGTAGATGACATCGGTTGCTCTTGCTTTATCCACCAGTGCTGTAACCCCATCATAGAAGGCCACCAAATTTGTCAGATTTGTCAATATTGTCAAATATTTGTGAATATTGTTTAATTTTGATGTATATTTCTTTATCAATGTCCTAAATTTAATTTTTATTTGTCACTCGTATAATACTTTTTCTTTTCCAGCTCAATTACCCAGTGAAATGTAGCTTTCTAATTGCTTTTTTGGTCACCTGTGTATCTGCTAACTTCCCTCCAAGTTATATTTTGTCTGTGTAAACTGTATTTGGCTAAAGAATACAGGTGTCTAGATGATTCAGTTCTTAAAGGTTTCATGTAAATTAGTTGCCCTTTAGCAACTAGTGATGTTCTGAGGGAAGGCTAAACAGAAATCATGAATTTCAGACTTTGGCAGTAGTCAACTTGTAAGTTAGTACATCTGTACACTGGCTAGCAAATCAACCTGTGCATGACTCCAGACCAGGCACATGACATATTGTTGCTTCCACAGTGGCAGTATCATAGTAGGCATTCGGAAGAAAGGTTGGGACTAATACTTGTAAGTAACAAAAGACAGATCTGTGCCAAACCACGGGATGTAAAATTCATTGTTTTTGGTATTTGAGAAATAAATGGTGGGGAGTTTGTTGTTAAGAAGAAATATGTCAGTATAATCAATAATTGTTGTGTATGGTTGTCTACAAACATTGCAAGTGGAAAGCAACATAGTGTGCTCTTTGTAGGTGTATGCGATGGATGTATGCTTGGATTACGAAGACCTAATGAAAAGAAAAAATATGAAAGAAGGAGCAAGTGGGAAAAATGATAATGGAAAAGTAGTTAGATTTAATAAAATCAAGTTTAGTGAACTGGATAAGAAAGAGTATAAATTCACTAAAATCAGATAAATTATAGACCAAAGGCGGATCTTGCGATGTATGAGTTTGGCGGCCTTTTTTAACTTGGAAGTTCACTGTGCTCCTGCAGTTCTGTCATCTGCGTGGTTCAGCTTGATTAGCTAAGCATTTGTCACATATCTAAAATCTGCTCTGGTCAACTGGATTGGAAATCCAAATGGTTTTAAATGTCCCCTGAAGGACCCAGGTGAAGAGACAAAGGATCACTTGCTTCTTCATAGAGATGGGCTTTTTACAATTTTGATGCATTTAAGGAATTTTGATCATCAAATAAATGTTGTTATATATTTGAATAGATGAGAACAATATTTTTGTGCAAAATTTGGAGTTATTAATCTGTATTAGCAATTTTGCACTCTGTGAAGAACTTGACTTTCTTGCCTGGCCAAGGTCTGCTTATTATTATGTCTCAGAAAAAGGAAATTTTATCACACAAATACAATAGTAGTCATTTATGGACTCTTGATACATCAGTCTATTCAGTAGCTTTTTCTTAATAGTAGAGACTATAAAGTCAATAAAGCTGAGAGGAACGTCATAGAACAGAAGTCATTATTATGACAACTTTGTGTTTTCCCTGTGCATTCCTCATTTCCTTTCAACAAAGTAGGCCATCTTTGACATTTTATGTCATAACACTTTATTCATATATTAGCAGAGTTTGCTCTACTTCATTTTCTACTACCTTTTCTTGTGTTGATAATTCTAATACTGTACTGGCTTATCTCTTTGAGATGAGCACATCGTAGAATAAAATAAAGGCTGATTTACAACTACCTCAGAGTGTATTAATTCATCAAAGATGTGTGTATTTAATGATGTTTATTAATTCACAGGCAACGATCAGCACTAGGAGAATGCTTGGCTGCTTTCTCAGGTGCCTTTCCTGTGGCTTTTTTGGAAACTCATTTGAACAAACATAATATCTACTCAATTTACAATACCAAGAATGCAAGAGAGAGAGCAGGTATTTCCAGAACCTCACATGATGCTTATGAAAACACAGATTTCACTATGAATGTTGCTTGCCTTAGTAAATGTATTTTTGCATACAGTTTATAGTGCAAGAATTTTCTTTTAATCTCTTAACTGTATTTCTTTCGCAAATGAATGGGCAAAGTCTGGTAAAACTGATTATTTTACATTTTTAAAGATACCGATGTTTCATTTTGAGATGCTGTTCTCAAAATACTGCTTTGGAATCAATTTATCATGCATTGTTAGTAGCTTAGATATTATATATTCGATGATAAAATGATATATTCTAATCAGTAACTTTAGTTCCTCAGGTTTCATATGCAGTATTGGGTCCCTAAAACACACACACTTGCGATTGAAGCAAATACCTTTGTCTGTATTAACATACATAAAAAGTAAACATGCTGAGGAGTAGTATGTAAATTGTTTTTTCTTTGTTGGAAATACAAGACACAGCACAGGTACTTTCCAGTAACATTAAATATGTTTGTTTTGCACATACCCTTATGTTCCACTTCTGAAACTTTTGATGTTTCTTATGCTAAAACATAGTTGTTGAGTAAGGGAATATGTACTACTTCTTCCAATGGTAAATAGAAGTTACAATAGAACTGTACAAACTCTGAATATATGCTCAGCGTGAATTGGAACATGCATTTGTATAATGACAGTGTATGAGACTCCAGCTTACAATGGTGTAGCTTTTGTAACTTCATCTGTATTTTAGAAAAAAGGAGCATACAAGACATTCTTCAAAGACCTATAGTATCTTATCTTGCAAGTATCAGCACCTGTGCTTACTTACTAATATATTGTAGCTTTTCTAATAAGAAAGACAATGAGCTATATTTTCATTGATTTTAAAATATATTTGAATTTATTTTCCAAAATTGCATTAAGCTTTAAGGACACTAAGATGGGTGTGTGAAATGGATTTTGGGCTAGCTAAGACAAGAGAATGTTTTTAGAAAAAGACTATGTCTAGCCTTAGACTATATTGGTACAGTTGGATTTACAAATTGTAAGCTAAATTTTCAATATATAGATATCTATCTACCTCACTGCATTTGTACATCAGGATGTTAGACATCATGAGCTAATGGTTGTACTTGAAGGTATTTAACTGTAGGTGAAAGAAATTGGCTGCAAAATTAAAGGCGATTGCAGTGCCTTTTCAGATGAAAGAACAGATAATTCAAGGAACTTGAAAAACATACCATTACAATCAGAAATTCACCTCCAGAAGTCAGCTTCCCAAAATCTGCTCTATTCAGTATGTCAGGGAATGTAAGGGAATTTTTTTTTTTTCTATTAGCATGCCAGGCCTCATCTCATGTGTTATGGAGAGATGTTTCATTGTATTAATATTTGCTCAACTGCAAAGCTCACATTGGAAGAAATTCTGAAATTTAATCTTTAATTTTATTATTGAGGCTTCCATAAAGCGATTATTTTTATTATAGAAAGTTTTATTATTGAAGCTTATATGTAACCAGTTTATTACTAAATGGTATGAGAGCACCTGTTTGTTTGTTTTTTGTTGTTGTTGTTGTTTTGTTTTGTTTGTTTGCCTTTTTTCCCTTAGGTTAGAAGGGCATAAATGTAAATAAAAAAAATAAAAAGGGGTATCGAATAGCAATTGGAGATAATTATTTTCCATGTATGACTTTCTTTATTGATTTTTGGCTTTTTTTATTTTTTTATTTTTGTTAATAGTTCTCAATTTGCCGACTATTGTAGAAGAGGTTTGCCCAAATATTCCTTCATTGGTGAAGCTAATGGAAGAAATTGTGGAACTAGCAGAGTCTGGTATTCGTTACACACAAATGCCACATATAATGGAAGTGATCCTGCCTATGCTATGTAGTTACATGTCACACTGGTGGGAGCATGGGCCAGAAAACAACCCTGACAAGGCTGAAATGTGTTGTACAGCCTTGACATCAGAGCACATGAACACTCTGTTGGGTAACATATTGAAAATCATCTATAACAACCTTGGTATTGATGAAGGAGCCTGGATGAAGAGGTTAGCAGGTAAGATGTAAAAATAAATAGTTGAATAAACATGTATATATATATTCAGTATCTATTACACACTCTGAATTACTCTGTCAACACTCATTTTTGTTTTTAAAGAATACAAATCTTGATGAACTAGAACTACTAAGTGTAAAGGCAGAGTAGTATAAGCAGTGTGTTTTAATCTCTTAATAAATAATTTGAGAAGTACATTAGACTATTTATTTTTCCCCAGAATATGCACATACATGTTTTTCAGTATATTGAAAAAAAGGATTATAGTTGTTTAGCCCATTTTCGTTACATACAAGGTTCCCATTTGCAGGCATTATGAAGTTCCTTGCTGTTCTGTATGAGAGCTGGATCCTTAAAATGCCGTTTTGAGTCTGTATGTCCAACATTTCTGTTACAATGAAATGCAGAAATGCATGTCATTTTATTAAACAGGACGTCACTTCATTGTGATAACACCATAAAATTTATCTTAAAACAGTTTATTTCTCAGTGCTACAATCTGTAAGGAGAAGTTACAATACTTCAGTGTTGTGATTTCAGCTTTTCAATTAGGTTTTCTTATGACTTTTCAATGCTTATTGTAGTAATTATTTTATTTATGGTAGCAGTCTGGATTCCTGGTCTGTTGAGGGCTAGTAATGTAACGCATTCTAAAGATAAGTTCTAACTGCCTAAAATTCTTTGTAATCTAATAGATGTGTTACAAATGGTTTTGCACTAATGGGCCCAGATGAAGTGCTAATTTACATATTCATTTTTATGAGTAAATTTTGTGAAAAGCTTGTGCTAACAAGTCTAAAATGGCTGGTTGGTGGATGGCTGAATCAGTCTCATTTCTGTCTACACAAGCCTTCCATTGTCCTAAAGTGCGTAAGAAATACAGACAAGCTGTTCGTGTAGGTTTGCAAATATCTAGAGCACACTTTCCAGCCCTACTTTATTCAAGCTGAAAAACAAGGTGCAAAAGAAGAACCAGTATCTCACAAAACTTGTGTGAGCACTATTTAGCTAAATATGTGTCCACCCATACATACTATTAAATAACTTCCACATTGCTCAGTAAAATTATGCAGGCAAATACTGATATGTTGCCAAAATGCCTGTAAAAATGCACCAAAAATGGTTTATGATCTTGCAAGTGTAGTCTGTTGTGATTTCTGCCCTCATAGTTACAAAGTGAATTGAGTACGTGAAATCCTGACCACGTTTAATTCTTCGCAAAACTTCTGCTGATTTCAATGGGGGCAGGATTTTACTCTGTAGTCTAGAAATAAGACGCAAGAAGGAGGGGAACGGTAAAAATTTTTGTTCATATTTTGTGGCCAGATGTACATTATCGTATTGATTGCCTTAAATAGTGTTTTCCCAGCCCATCATAAGCAAAGCGAAGCCACAGCTCTTAAAGACACACTTCCTGCCACTGATGGATAAGCTAAAGAAAAAAGCAGCAGTGGTTGTATCGGATGAAGAACATCTAAGAGCAGAAGGCAGAGGTGACATGTCGGAGGCTGAACTGCTCATCCTAGATGAGTTCACCACTTTGGCACGGGACCTCTATGCCTTCTACCCTTTGTTGATTAGATTTGTGGACTATAACAGGTATGTGGAGAGGAACAGGTGAATAAATCTCTTAAAATCTTCCTGTTCATCGATACCATCTCTTTATTCCGTGATATGCCTAGCACTGAATTAGCTTTTACTCAACCTGACAATCTTAAAGTTGATCAAGTTAATGCTTTACAACTTAGGAGGAGCTGGAGACTTTTTCAGAAGAGGGGAAAAAAAAAAAAAAGTAAAGGCCCAATCCAAATGTGTTGGATTACAACTAGTATTAATGTAAAAGGATTTTAAGGGTTTTGAAATAGGACATCAAAAAGTAACTGCTACCAGAAAGGATTAAAAACATGTATGCTTGGTTTTGTTGGCTTTCATCCATGTAAAAAACTGCTTTCAATTATAAAGCCGGTGAGGATCATCAGCATTTCTGCCCTTTTACTGAATTTTAGGGCAAAATGGCTGAAAGAGCCCAACCCTGAAGCTGAAGAATTGTTCCGCATGGTGGCTGATGTCTTCATTTACTGGTCAAAGTCTCATGTAAGTAATTCCTTGGTAAATATGTTTTAAGGTAGTTTTCTTAGTAGGTAGGACAATTATTTAGTGGTTGTGTTTGGGAAAACATATTTATTGACAGAGGTGAAGCTGCAGATGGGAAGACATTAATGACTTTCATGTTTTAACACTTCTTAAATGCCTATCTAGTTGGGGGAGCTGGCTGTTTTGCAGCATAGTAACACTGACAACTGTGGATATATAAATAAATATATATATTTAATTATTATTAAGCTCATTGGGGTCTATGTCCTTACCACATTTTAAATAAGTTATTTTCACCTCCAAAGCTTTTTTATAACCTGGATATATGGCTACTAAATTAGTGGTAGTTGTCTCATTAGAATCATTAGAATATCCTGAGTTGGGAGGGACTCACAGGGATCGTCGAGTCCAACTCCCCGCTCTGCACGGGCCCACCCAAAAATAAGACCGTATGTCTGAGAGCGTTGTCCAAACGTTTCTTAA
>VXAL01015962.1:0-42377 GCA_013399475.1 Chauna torquata | reverse complement strand
GTGTGTGTGTGTGTGTGTTTAGTAACATTATCTCATGATTTTAAGTACAATGGGGTGCTAATCTGGAGGACTGAAAAAATTGCATGTGTCACCAAGCTCTAGTCACAAAATATTAAATCTCCTAAGGCATCAGCTAAGCCCACAGCCATTTTGTCTTCACAAAACCCCCTTTTTTAATAAATGGAAAGGTGTAGCAGACAACAAGGAGTGAAAGGGAACAAGGAAGTGAACTGAGATGACCATGGGAGGTAAGCAGAGGGGCTGAGCAGGAAGGAAATGGAAAGAAGGGACAGCACAGAAAGGAGCAGGAATGTGGTGGGCTGGAAGGAGACAAGGAAAACTGTGTGCCCAGATATTGGAAGGAAGGAGAAAGGCAAAGTGGGAACAACAGATGGGGTATGGAGTGTTACAAGATTCTGTGATGTGCACCAATTCTTGAACCAGTCTGTGGCAAAAGGTTTGGACTACCGATCTGTGACTTGATGCAGATAATTATAAGCAGCTGACAAGTGCCAGAGTGCCAAAGCAAGACCCCTGACCCTCCTTTCAAGATAAAGAGCTAAAATTCAAAGAGCTAATACCTTTTATCTCAGCTCACAAAATATTAAACATACATTACCCATCCAAAACAATGTATGAATTATTAGGACCTTCTGTGGGAGATGTGGAGAGGAAGTTGGAGGAAAATGAAACTGGGACTAGAAGATCAAGATACTGTTGAATTATATCCTGCCTTTCTTCAGCATAATGAGAATTCAGTACAAATTTACATGGCTATGAAGATAAAGTAAAAAAAGACTCATAAAGAGATACAAAACAATGATTTCAGGTTTATTAGTAGAAGTCTGGCACTGATGAAGGAAAGCATACCTAGATCCTATGGGGTGGAGACATCTGTCTCTTTCCATGGACAGTCTGGGTTCTTTTAATGGTTCAAACCATCACCTGAGAAAACAGGAGGGGAACAAAATGACTACCTCCAACTACTGACTGCTTTTTGCAAAGGTAACTCTTTCAAGGAGATGGAGTAAGGTGTAGTACTGGTTCTGGTCTGATAGCCACATAGCTGTGTTAATGCAGTGCAGAGCTAGTAGCCTGCAGAGAGGTCATGTGTTAATTTCTAAATCAGCTCCAAAGTTAAGCAGTGCATTTATATTCTCAAGATGCTAAAATCAACCTAACAAGTAAGATCTGATTCTGTGTAGAGCCAACTTGAGTTGCACAATGCTCCCCAGTGCCTACTGAAGTGCTTGTGTTATCCTACAGTTGCAAACTTTAAGCAAAATGTAATTATCTTAAAATAGAATCCCAAAATAACACCCTGAAGTTGCCCATTCCTGTAACCAGCTACAGAGGAAATCTGGAATAACAACGTCAGATGGCAATGTGCGATGAATCTCCCTTTCCTCTACTCTTAGAAATAACCAAACTGCTCACCTGTTTTAAAGGAAATATATTACCAACAAAGCACCCATATGTTATATGCTACTTGTAGTCCTTCCACAGTGTGCTAAAATTCAGTGTAAATATGATGAAAAATCATAGTCTTGCCAGCATTTGCCTGACCCACCTCTGACATGTAGCTCTTGCATTAACAAATCTTAGAGGTATTGTTTTGAACTCATAAAGTCCCATATGAAAACAGACTTTTCTGATCAGCTTCTTCTTTAAGTCAATCACACCGAAACTTTTTGGGTTGCTAAGGATAAAAAGTAAACTTTTTTTCCTGAACATCAGACATAGCTCAGGACTAGGCACCAGTCACTCTCTCTTTCACCTCAAGTTCTCACTGCTTCACCCTTTTAAAGTTGTTGCTGATTGCTAAGGAAGCCCAAGAACAGAAAGATTGTTGTAACATCCACACCAAAACCAGCTCTTATTTGCTTATAGACCACCTTATGCTGGCAATCTTTGACTCCATATGTTTGGCAAAGATGATATGACCTCTCTGAGTTCAAACAAATGCCATCTAACGGATCTTTTGCTGTACCTGTAAAACCATCAACAGTTCCATTTTGTCTCAGAAACTCTGTTCCTCATACAAATAAGCCTTCCACCTCAACCAAACAACATTCAGGTTGCTTAATATCTCATGTTTTTCATTTTTGTGTGCAATTCTTTGTACAAAGTACATTACGGACTTTGAATTCCTACGGAAGTTTGGAAAACCCCCACTTGTTGCTGCTTTTTCTTCTTCCTCAGCCTTGGCCATTCCCTGACAAGGTCTGTGACTCTGCCTTCAATAGCAAATGCTGTAGCGAAGTGGGAGGGGACCTGTAGAGTGATAATTGAGTATGACATCCCTGCTATATCCATTTCAGAAGGGGCTCCTTCAAACTACCTTGAAATTTTCCTATGAGCTGAAGACACATTAACAATTAGCAACTGGGCAACCTCTACTTTAAGGTTCACTTCAAAGGAATCCAATTTGCACACTTGCATTGTTCCAAGTTATGAATCAAATTGAGGTAAACAGGGACAATCTAGAGATTTTCTTGAAAAGCATGTTCTGATCCAATCAAAATCACAAATGTAAATGCTTCTTACAGCTTTTTGCCCACTACAGAGACACTGTGGGCAAGACCTGTTGAGTTTTGTGCCCTTCTGAGCAACTTAAAGATAAAGACATCATCCCATTTTCATCTCTTGTTCTTTCTATTTCCATGTGTTCACTGCATAGCTATAACAGCACGGCTGAAATTTGCAGGTCTTAGTAGAGTATATTCCAATAGCTTTCTCCTGACAAGCTCATAATACGTTGAAATCATGGTGTCATGGTACATGTCCTTCTCAACTCATTGTCTCCTTTGGAGAACTTATTTTGTTTTGAATATGAATACTGGGGAGAAGCAGAATCATGGACAAAAGTTTCTCTGGATGCAGTATTGTATACTCATACACAGGAAAAGTATAGTTTGCTTTTGAAACAGCTGGTAAAAGGCACTGCAATGCAGGGTATATTAAGTATTATGAACCAATGGGATGAGGCAACGTAGTGATGATTTATGTGCCAACTGCTCTTCTGGGAAAGCAATTTTGAATTGATCTTATACTTTTATTTGAACACAGCCATTGAGAACTAGTAAAAAGTATAAGAAATTATGTGAATGTGGTGATTCTCCTAAGTCCCACACTAATCAAATTATACAGTCCCTTAAACTGCTGTATAGGTTTGCACCAGTTTAATTGGAACTCATTTTACAGCCATGTTTCAGGAGTGATGGGCAAAGATTAAAATGAAACTGTTGCTTGTTTCAAAATTTTAAACAAGCTGGAACCTTAATCCAAAATGCACAGCACCCCTGTGGTTGGGAGTAACTTGCCATTCCCAGCACGGGTCCACCTCTGCTTAGCACTTGAGATCATAAAAGCACTAGTTTCACACAAAAGTATGAAATCATTTTAAGCTTCATCTTAGCAGATGAAATATGAACAGTGATCAGCTAAAAACGCTTCCTAATTACAGTTCATTTGACATGGTGGGGAAGCTAGAAATACAAATCAAGGCATGCTACAGACTGTAATTTGTGATGTCCTAAGCAAACTTTGTCAAAAACAGCACATAGCTTGCATCAACAGTGATTAACACTGTCAGTGCTAAGCAGATCCTTTGATTTTTGGAAATGTTCACTACCCTTGCCTTGGTGCTAACTATTCACAAGCCTTTTGTGCTGTCACTGAAGCTGAAGAATACACAGTGCTTTGTTAAGGTGCTCAATATGTGCTTCATAAACAAGAGAATAATCTTCCCTAGCTTTCAAGATGAGGAACTTCCGCAACCACACTGCACAGCTTCTTCATTTACAGTCAAATTAAACCAAATTTTGAACTCTTATTCATCTTTTGTAGTTTTCTTCATTTTCTTTGCTTCTTTGTGGGCACTGGAGCATGTGTATAGAACCATTTTAGAGGGATAAGTTTTCTAGTGCTTCTGTAGAACACCTTCCATTGTTTTTTGATTCACCGTTGTCTGAGGTTGAGTGACACTTCACCAGGATCCCAAGAGACCCATTGCTATAATCAGCTCTTAGTGAGCAGCTGCAACTTTTCTAACCAGGCTACTTCTCTTTTACCCAAAACACTGTCATATTTTCCAGTGTTTCCAAGATCCCCATCACTGCTTCACAGTTCTTTACCCACAAGCCAAACCTTCAGATACACCAAAAGCTTTTGTTGATTTTAAGCCTCAAATAGTTACTCTTATTACTCAAATTTCTGCTTTTCTTTGGTGCCCATTCTGCTGCCCTGAAGGGTTATCAGCATGCAAGATAATCTTTTCAGAAAGGTACTGGATACACACACAAATTTCTATTTGAATTCAAAGGAAATTTCCTCTCCAGAGTTTCTTCCTCTTCTTTTGAAATAAGAAAGCAGTAGAACCTACTTTGCTGACAGCATCTTCATCTCAGCCCTGTAGGATGCAGCTCTTCATATAAGAAACCATTCAAATTGGATGCAATTTAATTACCCGGGCTTTTCAACTCTTGAGCAGAATCATTACAT
This sequence comes from Chauna torquata, assembly GCA_013399475.1. NCBI lineage: Eukaryota > Metazoa > Chordata > Aves > Anseriformes > Anhimidae > Chauna > Chauna torquata. Next base: position 37,874 of record VXAL01015962.1, on the reverse strand, counting down.
TCATTCCAGTGGCGAAAGAAAGCTGTTTGCTTTTCTAAAGAGAAATGCCACAAGATGCTACAAAAAGTAGATATAAATTAGCCTGCTTAAACTTGATCTATTCTAGACAGTTCTGCTTGCTGTACACTAACTGACGGATTTTGGTAATATGGAAATTTTACTGAGTTCTGGGTTCTTGTTTTCCCTTTTCATTAATGAATATCACAAAAGAACCCCAAAGCTTGCAACAGCATAGAAGCAGGCCAGCCAACTTAACATACAGAATGGAAAGTATCTGTTTAATATAATAATAATAATAATAATAACTGTATCAGCTAACTTGAATGATCAATAAGAGTAAAAAGGGTTCTTGGGATGAAAGGAGTGTATAGACCGATGCCTGGAGTCTAAAACACAAATTTTGCACTCTTTTCCTGAATTTAATATTCGGACCGAGTATACTCATGACAGGTACCTGGAAAAGGATTTTATTTCCCAAATTTTTCTTTATACCACAGCAGTGGGGTGCTGGATTTTTCAAAGGTAGAGCATGAGATATAATTAATGACGTAACAAGATTTTTTTAGCAAACTGGTTTTCTGGATTTAGTCATACTGGACCCAGAACAATGTTAGTGAAATTTATCCCCATTTCCACCAACATATATTTTCTTGAATGACCATTTTTTCTAGATGTGAGGGAAGTAACCCAATAATATTTCTGGATGTGAAGCCTTTGAGGTCAGTGGCATGTTCAATGTTCACTTGTTCGAAGATTCAGTCCAGCCCAGGAAATTGCATGATATAGTGAAATATGCAGCTACCAGATTGTGGCTAATACAACAGCAAAAGCAAGGTCTGTGTTTTCTTCCTCTTGCTTCTTTGTTTATTTTCTAACATTGATATATTCTCAAAAAGAGTGCTAGGCTGAACAGAAACACAGCTGTTGACAGGAAACTGTGCTAAAAGAACACTGTCTCTTGAAACAGGCAGTCAGGTGTTAAGAAATGCCTTCGGTTTTCCTGTAGCCAATAAGAGCTTTAATTTCAGAAAAATGACACCAAGTCACATGCAGGAGCATTGCCCAGCATTCTTTGCAGTGAACACACAGGTTGTAATATTCTCTATGAACACATGTGAATTCAGATTTTTTTCCCCTGGAAAGGCCTAGAATTTAAATGCAATTTGATTATGACCTAATTGTACACAACTGGAAAGAAAAAAATGTATCTTCTTCTGTCTCAGTTCAAAACACTTCACCTTGTGACTAAGTAGACCAAAAGCATACAGATGGACATTAACAGTGACTCAGCTGATGAAGTTGTTAGATGTTCTAAAATTAACTCAATTGGCCAATACTCTGGTAGTACAAAATGAGCTCCAATATCATGCAGAAGATACATTTCCACTGATAAAAAACTTCCACAAATAAAAGAAGGTGTATCCTTTTGATCAAGTTTTGTTCTGTTCTTGGAATATATGCTAGTGGTAATCTTGTCTGAAATGTTCTTGTCCCACTTCTTGCAGTCTGAGAAGGAAAGATTTTGGGTGTGACTTTTGGGTTAGGCACAGCCCAGGGACTGTAGAGATTTTAGAATGGAACACATTTGTTACCATGAATCACTAGACATTAGCAGACATCAGCATTCATGAATCATTTCAGCTCTTACAAGTTCACCACTCTCTCACTAAGGCAGTCTTTTTATTTTTTCAAAACGATTTCGTCTTTTCTATCTTCATAGAACCTTCAATTTCTGATACAGGCACAGAACTCTTCATTTTTTTGTCTATGTCTCCCATCACTATCTCCAGCAATCTTTCAAAATTTTCAGGCATAAAAGGGTGTGATCTTCTGGGGACCCAAGAATTTTTTGTTATAATCCTGTCCCCCCTGCCAATGTCCTCTGTCCTGGGTTACCTAATCTCTCTGCTTCATTTCTCTCTGTGTGAGCTATGGGTAATGATATTTAGCTTTTGTGCTTCAAAAGCATGTTGGGAGCTTGATTAGAATAATATTTCTACAGCAACATGAAGTGGAATGGCATCTGAGATCATCCTTGTTTTTGCTGGCACTTTAGTTATACATTATCTCCCTAAGTTTATTTGCTTTGTTTCCAACATTAGTTCTATGTATTGATTTTTACTGTCTTGTGCCAAATGACAGGTTCGTGCATGCTCCTTCGTGTTTGCTGCTCTCCAGTGTTTCATTTACATTGATTTCTCTGCCACCTTGGCAGACATCTCTGTGGTGGTTTTACCGTACTGGGCAGCCGAACTCCACCACAACCGCTCTCTCACTCCCCCTCCTCAAAGGAACAGGGGGAGGAAACACGATGGACAAGGGCTCAAGGGTTGAGATAAAGACAAGGAGGTTGCTCACCACTTACCGTCACGGGCAAAACAGACTCAACATAGGGAGATTAATGTAATTTATTACTATCACTAACAGACTAGAACAGTGAGAACTAAAATCAAACTAAAACCACCTTCCCCCCATCCCCCCTCTCCTACCTCCTCCCCCCGAGCAGCGCAGGGGAATGGGGAATGGGGGCTGCGGTCAGCCCATATCCCTGCGTCTCCGCCGCTCCTTCGTGGTCACTCTCTGCCCCTGCCCCAGCGTGGGGTCCCCCCACGGGATGCCGTCCTTCCCAAACGAGTCCTGCATGGGCTTCCCACAGGCTGCAGCTCTTCAAGAGCTGCTCCACCATGGGTCCGTACCACGGGGTCCATCCGTCAGGAGCAAACTGCTCCAGCACGGGTCCCCCACGGGTGGCAGCTCCCACCGGATCACCTGCTCCTGCGTGGGCTCCTCTCCATGGGCTGCAGCTCCGGCCCGGAGCCTGCTCCTGCGGGGGCTCTCCATGGGCTGCAGCCTCCTTCAGGCCACATCCACCTGCTCCTCCGTGGGCTCCTCCACGGGCTGCAGCGTGGAGATCTGCTCCATGTGGTACCCNCTCACTGGTTCAGCTCTGGCCAGCGGCGGGTCCCTTCTGGAGCCGGCTGGAGCTGGCTCTGATCTGACATGGGGCAGCTTCTGGAATCTTCTCATAGAGGCCACCCCTGCAGCCCTCCTGCTACCAAATCCTTACCATGTAAACTTGATACAATCCCCAAACACTAGACTGCACTGAACTAAGAATCTAGATCTCTTTCTTGCAGCTTGCATAAGTGACTACAGTACTCATGCCTACTCCAGGACAGCCCAAGCTGGAGAAGACAAATCTTGCTCTGGTGCTGCCTTTTGTCAGACAGATACAAAACAAAACAAGGAAAAATAGATTTAGAAAGAGAAGAAAACTGTAAGTTTCCTTTTAATGAAAGTTTAAAAAAAATAAACTGTCAAAAATATCCCTGTATTTAAGATTTATGAAAGCCAAGAGAAAAAACCTACAGTACTTGGAAGAAGTAATTGGAGAAGACAAGTGAACTTTAAACTGTATGTTTCTGTAAGATCAATCAACAGGAATTATGGTGAAGAAGGAGACTCTCTAGGTACACTGTATTTCCTGAGAGTTGGCAGAACAGTGTTTCCGCTGTTCACAGGTTATAACAGTTCATAAGCTCTAACTGGAAAGGAGCAGTTGCTTTTCATTCTTCTAATGTTCAGCCAAGCCAATGACAATATGCAGGGTCTCCAGAGCTGTTTATTAAAGTGGCATTTGCAAATGTCAGACATTCTTACTATCTCTACTGGGCACCCAAATGTTTCATTAAAGCCATGAAGACAAGATAGCACAATAAGAAATATCAGGACCATATAAATAAAATATAAGGGAGCTGTCCTTCCCTAGATGTTTCTAAATAAGATACAGTGGCATTAATTAAGGGTCCCATTCTAATTCGAAGAATGCAGTGCATTTTATAAATCAGACTGAGAAGATATTTCAAATAAGTTTTAAGAGAATCAGTCATATGTATCAGTCTTCTTGTCTTTATAGTAAACGAGTTTAGACAGTTATAACCATTGTTTGAACCCTTCTAATCTTCTGAAGGCTTTCTTTCTTCCAGTTTTTCTTATTACTCACCAGTTCAAGCCCAAACAGCATGACAAAAGTGTTACAGTCGCTTTCAAATGCCAACCCTGAAAATCAACACAATTTGTATCTGTAATTGGGCACAACCCCGGGCAGCCTGCTATAGCTGACCCAGCTCTGAGCAGGGAGTTGGATCTCCAGAGGTGCCTTCCAGCCTCAGCCATCCTGTGATCCTGTGATTTGGCAAAGAGAGTATCTCCTATGTAAAAACTCCTTAATGGTTCCTCACAGAAAAAAATAGATCATTCGAGATAGAAATCAGCCAAGAGTTATGATTGAAAATATTTTCATGTCACCACATACAACCACACAAAAACATTCAAGAGATTTTTATGTTGTTATTGGATAGAAACTTTCTCAGAAATACGATTGTCAGTTGTCAATCTCCTACATTAGCTACATTGTAATAGGGCCTCTCATTTTTTTGGTACACTAATACTCTTTTCCCACCATTTTTTCTGTTTTAGGATCTTATTCCCAACTGGGATGCATGTGGACTTTCCCTCTTAGTTAGCTGTATGGGAAACAAAATATGATAATGATCTTCAGTTTATAATCAGAGGTCATGAAAGTACCACATATACTTTAATAATTTCTGGCAAGGTAGAGATCTTTTGCTTAGCTTAACACATTAAAAAAGGGTTAACCTCATGTGACTTTCTATAAGGCTCTGAAGAAAACTGACAGATCAACCAAAAAATTACTTTGGAAAGTCACTTCCACTCATACAGTTATGGCTGTGTTGTCTGTACCTGAAGAAAAACTCTCTTTGTTTTGCTTGTGGGAAACAATAATTATCTTTAATGTACATTGGTTGGTTGGTTGGTTGTTTTTTTTTCTGTTTAAAAAGTACTGTTAAGCACCTGTGACCACAAGCAATACAAAGGTGGAATATCCTTTCACTCCTGGAAATCCTGCCATCTACTGTGTAATAACACAGTGCTTTACAGTAATTCACACTTCGCTAATTAGGCTTGCTTAAACATCATCACAGAGCAAACTTTAGATGAATGAGATCAGAAATAATTTTCACCTTTACCAAGCAGTGCAAGCAGCACTGTGGATCAGAGAGCATGACATAACGTCAGCGTAAGAAATGTCACTGTATCTTAGACTATTAAGCTTCATTATCTTACTGTTTTGAAGGTTGTTGACCTCTCCAAAGTATATTCAGCACGACAGAAATGCTTCTATAGTCATGAAAACCACAGGTGAATCTTGTGTTATCACCTCTTCAGATATCTTTATTCCTCTTTACTGAAGTAAATAGACCTAGATCTACATTCAAATTTAACCTGTGCAGCTGTGCAGGCTTTTAGTCTATACTTTGCATGAGCCAAAATCATTTACAAAACCTTCATGTGGAATTATATCTAGCTTGAACAAGATATATGTACTGAAATTGTCAAAAGTATATACCCTGTAAGTTTATTTTTCTTAAGCAGTATTTACTTAAAAAAAAAAAAAAAAAANAAAAAAAAAAAAACAGAATTCAGATGCAACTTCACATCCTAGTGGCATCCATTCTTTACAGTTAAGATAAAATTAATTGGGAAACTCCTGCTGTGTTCATCTTGCCTAACTTTAGACAACTGCAATGTGCATGTGTACTTTCCAGCTATGCAGAAGACATTTATATTGGGACAAGACATATCGCACTTGTAAAGGCCCCCTTTCCCTATGTAGACTGTTAAAGAAGTATGGGGTATCTAGCCTAGATATAGACACCTAGAATGGGATTCAGCTACTTAAACACCAGTGCCTACTACTGTTTTAAATCTACCCACCTTGTTCCCAGACGTATCCTCCCGTAGGTCCTGTATAATACCTAACTGGTCCATGCAGAAGTCTCAGATGATGCTGAGTGTCTGAAATGGCCCTAGACAGATATGCTTAGCAACTGAAACCTGCTCCTACACTTTTAGCCTCTGAAGTTTGACGAGATGAATCCCACCCTTTGCTTTAGAATTGCACAGGTCAGATCCTCAGAAAACAGGTAGCAGTCTTCTACATGTTGAGCAAAGCACTGGATGCCATGGTGTCTATTACTCTGTCTGTGAGCTACCTAAGTGCTCATTATCATCAATGGTGATCTAGATCTTCACTAAGCCACCTATATTTAGGCAACTGAACTGATCAGTAAGGACAGGGGAGCCTAAAGACATCTGTTCAGTTGACCAAACATTGGCTTCTAAGCCATCCTTGGAGGATGAGGTGGATAACTTACTAGAGTACATCTCCTGTACTGGCTCCATCCCAGGGGCTTAGGTACCTATTTCACATGTGGACATCCACAGTACCTGGACTTCAGTGTCCCTATCCAGAGCTGAATCCAACCCTTTGATTTTTTGGATTTTTCTGAGATCTCTTTCTAGTTTCATGCCTCTAGGAACAAATCAGAAATCAACTTCTGACATCTAAAAATTAGCACCAGCTCTCCCAAATCTGTCCCAAATTTCTTGCACACTTGCAAGATTCTGAGAAATAAGATGCTAAAAAAAAATTTGAATGCATTATTTCTGTCTTCATGACCTAGTGGAGTAAACATGTCATGTAGCCTTTTCTGGGAAATCTGTAAATCAATACCTCTCACCCACAGAAAGGCACCGTGGAAGGCAGCAAACAAGTATAGTGTAGTCTCCCTTTCTGGGAATCCCCAAGAGGTATTTCTGTTGCAACTCTCAGCTCCATGTCTGAGCTTTCATCTTGCAGAGCTCTACATTCTCCTTCCTCAAGCGTCCAGTGAGAAAGTCTTCTCCTTACACCCTCATTTTCCAGTGTATTACATGGTTTCTCCCCAGTTTATGAATTCATATCCCTCATCCAGGAACTTCATTAGTTGATTTCTTTGGTTAACGCTGTGGAGGAGTCAGTCTTCTGGACTGCAGCTGCTGTTTTATGATGCTCATGAGAGGTCATAATCCACACTTGTGTTCGCTTTGTTAGCCAGCTGTTATCACCACCTGACATCCCAGTCCAATGTGAGATACATGATAGAAAGATCACTGTGCTAGCACAGAACAATGTGGCGACTGGAAAAAAAAAAATTGTAATTTGATTTTGATAAATCCATACAGAAATGCTGTTATGCTACATCTGATATCCTCACCTGCTCAAACATTACAGTGATGGCCACAATAAATGAATCTTTGTGCTACAGAATAAGAATATTCATAAATTATTCAACTAAACAGAGAATAAGTAACTCTGAAAAGTTCCAGCTCTTTTTTTCACTTGAAGGGCTTGTGTGTCCCCTCCATTTCAATCCCATTGCTCTGCAAAATGAGAGAGGAGCTCATTTTAATTTTAAGAAAGCAAGGTAGTGTTGCTTGGCAACACCACGGTTAGTAGCTGGTTGCTGTCTGGCCTGGAGCATGCCTCTTCAGAAACACTTTATGTAGAGATATCCCTTTACTGCCAAGACAGTTATTGAGATTTTTTTTTTTCCCCTGGCCATTTAATTCCGTAAATGTTCTTTCAAAAGCAACACAATTACAGGAATCTTTTGCCTTAATTTTAGGAAGTAGGTTGTTCATACTTCACATAGAAGTGATCGGGGAAAAATTCCTAATAACTCCCCAGTGCACAGTTATTAGCACAATTGTCACAGCACACAAAACTTCCCCTTTTAGGAACCTTTACACCATTATGTGACCTGACTTCTAAAACCAATACATATTTTTCATGTGTTTTTCACATTTTACTACTACTAATTACCAATGATATAGTTTCTGTACAAAACAGAGGATCCACTGTGTCTTTTGTCTCCACTGATAACAAGATCGTTCTTCCATTCTTTAACAGTCTGCTAAAAAAGAAAACTGGCCTAGGTGATTTCTGTGAACCAGTCAGCACATTCAGTTTTTATTCAAATGATATTAAGTGTATGTGAATTCCAGACAGGTGTTTTGTAATTTTTAAATTTTTAAAATTATTAACCTTGCAGAATAGCTCAAGCTGTAAAAGTTAATGGAGAGTAGCTGGTCTGGAGCTCTAGAGAAAACCTCTTGAGAAAAGTGTTAACAAGGAGGTGCTTTCTACTATGAATACCAAAGACATTTTGGATTTAACCTCAGTTAAAGAAGGTGAGTCCTGAGAGAGCGGATATTCACTTAGTCTAATGTGTCAATTGTACATATGCTAAGAAGGTGGTCTGGGAATTTGAGCCTCCGCTGTTGATGTTTAAACTAAACAAGCAGGACTACAGACACTACAGGAAATAGCTTGAGAGGGAGAGAGATTTATATGTCTAAAAACTACTGTCACTAAACTCACAAACAATAACAATCAGTCAGTCTAAATCACTGTATTGAAGAAAGTTATTTTGCAGCCCAAGTCCTTAATTCACGAGGTATCTTCTCAACATTAACTGGATAACAACTTCTCCTTACTGAGGCTTTCCTTAGTCTATTGAGATGCCCTCCCAGCAAGTCATGTCTGACGGAGGAAGTTATCAGAGAGTTAAGCAGAGCACTTGGCCAAAGATTAGAGGTATTTCCACAAGCTTTGTGGTCTGAAACTTCAGTTTCTTCATCTTTAGTGTCATCTTGCTAATTCCTTATTTCAGTTCATCACTTCCAGAACAAGACCAGGTCTGGGTTTCCATCCCTTTTGCAGAAGATAAACTGGGCCTGGAAAACCTTTATGATACGCACTTCGTTCTCACTAAAGCTTTCCTAGACTTCTCACTTCTCTGAAGCAAAAAGAAACATATCCACTCCTAGTGTAAAGTTTTGTGTGCATATTGATTCACCACTCAGAAAGGAATATATATTTACTCAACTATGATCATTTTTAAAGTCCATTATGGAATACTTTTTGCTGAATATAGTTGCAATAATGCATTCTCCAGCTTACAAACCACACACAGCTGGAAACTGGGGACTTTGAGTAAATTAGAATAACATTCTAAAGATGAGGCTAGATTTAAATATCAGATTTGCATCGGCATCTGTTGAAACATTCTTAATGTGTCTACAGGGCACTGCAGGCTGCAGTTATTCTGCATAGTTTTGAATAAAATGCCATGATTATCAAAGCAAAATAATCTCATTCAAAGACAGCTATACTTTTTTCACTGTCCATCTATTTCACTCCGAGCCTCAGATATTTCCTCATGGAACTCAAACATAATATTACTTACAAGTGTAGGTCATAATATAACTAGTTAAGGTTGCATTATCTATTTATAACTAGTTAGTGGCACTATTTTTCTTGCACTACACACAACTAGCAATTAACCAGGCAAGAAATAAAATGTGTAAAACTCCTCTGACAGAAAGACATTTTACTGGTTATCAAAGAATTCAAACATTACGAAGCAAAGCCTACTAAAAATAGCAATAAAAGAAAATGCTGGTCTTCTTAGCTATTATGATATACAATGCATGGTGATTAACACAGAGGAATATACACAGGGTCAATTAGCCAGTGGGATGAGTAACCAAAATTAGCAAGTGATCATTATACCATCTTTACTGCATCCTCTTTTCCCCATTTTTCCCTGCAATTATTACTCAAGTTTCTTTAAAGTGCTCATGAGATTTTTGGAAGCTGTTAGGATGCATTTTTTTTCAATAGATTTTTCATTACTTTTATCACCATATCTTTTTAACCATATTTGCCAGGAAAATTGTAAGTTGCACTTCTCCTTGATCATTTATACATTTCTTTGACTAGACAAATATTGTGAGACATAGGACAGTTTCACCTCTCCATCTCTCACAAAGAGATGGACTCTGAAGTAGGAAAGGAGACAGGGACAAAGCTCTGGAACGTCTAGTTACTGATGCTATAATTATGTGCAATCAATGCAAGGTTACATTCAAAAAAGGAGAAATGATATCTTAAGATGTTTGAGGAGACAAGGCAATATAAGTGCTATTACAGCATTGCAGTTTACACAGCGCAGGGAATGCATACATTTCTTGTCAACTATGATTAGGAAAGATAAATTGAATCTGGAAAAAGTATAGAAGGAGATGTTAATATAGGAGGAGAGTGAAGATCACATCATATGAGAGGATATAAAAAATAATATGTCTGATCTGAAGTCTAGGCCAGGAAGTATTACGATGAAAATTTACAAGAGAGGCAGAAGGACACGTAAGGAAGACAGAAGGACAGCACTGGCCCAAGGAGCAAACAGATTTAACTGACCATGAGCAGAGTGAGGATGTGGATTAGGAGAATGATCCTACATACCTAAACAGCAATACTCTGGAGCAAACTCTCAGGAGGTCCAGAAAGAAAAGGAGGAAAAGGCAGGCAAAAGCTCTAAATAAATCTCAAATTGGGCATCATAACCTTACAAATGAGAGAAAACCACATGGCAGTCTCTCCCAGCTCTGTATGGGAGAAGAGCCAGAATGCGTCAGCCCTACATCTCACCCCCAGGTTTTGAGATAGGCCGGGGCACAGGCCAGCCACTGTGGCTGTCACACACGCTCCGCATCTCACGCCACCTCTCACAGCACCCTTCTCACACCCAGCACAGAGGCACCCTGCTAGGTCAGCAGGGGGAACACAGTACAGGGTGCCACCTCCAAGGTTCACAGGAAGGAGTAAAATAATGTGAGGGATTTATGGAGAGGGGGCTCCTGCTACAGGAGCAAATTGGGAGGGTTAGTCTTTTGTGGCCAAAAAAAAAAAAAAGAACTTTAAGTCCAACATTAGATCGATTTGACATTTTCTGCAAATAAAAAAGGTCAGACAGTAATATATTTTCATTGACATCACTGGGATGTGTAAAGTGAGTTTATACAAACCAGTAAGTATATTACGGTCATCTTAAAAAGAGGAAAATCTACTCCTCTTCAGCTGACCTCACTCAACTGGCAAGTTCATCCATTGAGAATCAAAGAGTTACTTAAACACAGAAAAACTTCTTACAGCTGTAAATATGAAAATAATAGAAATATACAAAAAATGAACCAGAGAGAATATTGCACACAGATATCGATGTAGCTGTTTTCAGGGTCTTGGCTACATTCAAACCCACTCAAAATGCTCGTGTCGTTAGAAAAGCTCCCTGTGTGAGTGTCAAACTGTTGTTTGTCTTAGAAACAGCAAACACAGGTGAGTGCTGCACTCCAAAGCATATATTATAGATTATATTATATTATATTATTTATTATTATATTATTCATTCTAAATCAAATTTTGAGTGCACTTCTTATCTGGACACAGTGCTTGGACAATAATAGCTCTTACGTATTTGTACAGTCTAAACAAACTTGAACTGTTAATTCTTAGTTCACAGCATTGGATCTGATATGGATGGATAGGTTTTATCTGTCTTCCCTTGATGAATCTCTGTGGTCAAAAGTCATGCTGAACATCCATGAATACAGCGGGCTTTTTTCTAAGAGGATGCTAGGAGGGAATAAGAGTCCATTGCAAAAGAACACCCACAGGGAAGAAGATTAAAACCTTGTATTAGATATGTTTTACTGAAAGGTTAAGTTAAAATATGCATTCATACTTAGCTACTAGTATTATTCTTGCCCTAAGAATACTGTTATTTATCAGAGAAGCCTAACTTTATTTAGTTGTATATGAAGTCAAGTGATTAAAACTTATTTTTCAGAATTCATTTTTTATGTGCTTTAACAAAACCACAGCCATCCTCAGTGAAAATCCTCTCTTCTGAGGGCCAAAGGCCAGAACAACGTCTGTAAACTAGTTCAGATCTCCAAAGAAGGCTCACATTTCAATTTAAATGTCATGTCCCTGAGTAGGGAGCTTTACCACAGGAATACAGCATGACATCTTGGGAAGTGAAAATAAAGAATGTAGTTATTCCCATATTTGTAATTAATTCGTGACATCGATTATTAACCTCCACACATAACTGTCTGAGAATGTTTAAAAGCTTCTCCTTGAAGTTGCCTAAAGTGTGTGATCTTTTTTTCTGCATGCCTCCTCATGTGCCTTACGTATGCACTGGGTGATCTGTCAGGATCTGTCAGAATCTTTCTGAAAAGATAGTCATCAAGATGAAATCAGTTTGCTTCACTATAAGGGTTTGTAGAGGCATACATTTTGCCTGCAGACCCAAATATGACCAAAACTGTGTGTTATTTTGGTTCTTTCTTTTTGCTTATCACTTCTGTTTATAAATTCTTTAACCCCAGGGTCCTAATGTTGCCACTTCACAAGTCACCAATGATCATTCATTTTGCCACACTTGTCAAGGCAATAATAATCCACAGAGAAAGTGTCAGCATGAATCATAGCAGCTTCCAGCAGTACATGAAACCTCATGATCATCAGTCCAGTGACACCACTGCTATTCTCTCTGTAACTGTCCATACTGACCTAAGAGTAAGGAAATAAGGAAATCCTTGCTATATTTGTATAGTGCACTTTTGTTCAGCGGAAGTCTGTATTTCCATCAGTGAGTTCTTCAGACTTCACCTCTTTCCACTTTCTGTGAACAGGTTTGAGTGATTTGCTCATCTTAAACAGAAAATACCAGAAGTCAGGTTCTCCACTGCCTTGTACCATCTATAGCAAAATGAATACAAACAACCACATTTTGATTTGATAGCATTTTTTCCTTCTTCAAAGGGCATGAGCATCTTAAAAAGGCATCACAGAATCTAGTGCTACGTATTCCTTATGTAGAGAGAGTTTTCAGTTCTCTGTCTTCGTATGCCACAAGCCAGAAATCAAGTGGTAAAGGTGTTAATTACAGGCCTGTTTCAAGATTAGGCTTTCTTGCAAAAGCTGAGCCAGAACTCATTTAAGCAGTCCACTTGACCTTCTAGACATGTCAGAGACGGGCCATAAAGCCTGAATTTTTTTTACTATTTTCCAAACTTCTTTTCCAGAAATAACTGCCTATAATTATTCCTTTTTTTTTAATGTTTGTAAGGTCATCACTGTTGTAGTGATGGGACAGTACATCTAGACAGATGTTATAATATATACTGTGCTATCAAGCTAAAACATACAGGGCAATTTAAACACATGTAGTTCACTTTTACTTCATATACTATTGGTTCACAGATTTCCTTTATAGACTAGAATAGACAAGATTAGAATAGTTCAATTGCAAGGGACTTTCAAATGTCATCTAGTCCAACTGCCTGACCTCTACAGGGCTAACCAAAAGATAGCTTTATTCACCTCTGACCTGTTTTCCCTCTCTCTCTATCCTTTTTCTTTTTTTTTTTCCCTGGCTCAGATGTCCACCAAAACACAGGACAAACAATGACAACAAACAGAGGGAACAAGCAGAGCTCGCTCAAGTGTGCAGAGGAAGGGTGTAGAAGCACAAGCAGTGAGCCCTGGCAACACTTCTCTGAGCTTGCTGCCTTGATTTCCAGCATCTTAATTAAGTAAAGCAAGTACATCTTAGTCATGAAATAATTCTGGAAATAGCTGAAGCAATAGTAATGGAGGCAATGATGTGTCTTTGACAATCTGTGGACAGCCTTGCATTATCTTCAAAAAAAAAACAGGAAAATGTCCCTTTTCTACAACATGCTGAATCAACTGTGCTTATGTGGATACTGTACTGTGAATACTGTAGAAAGCTACATCATTCATGTAAGATGGAAGGAGACTTAAAAATCTGTCTTGCATATTGTGAATTTATATCTCATGTTAATATCAGAACTCCAGTATTTGAAGAAAAACAGGTAGGAGCTTTTCTCTACAAGGAAGATGACAAACCTAAGAAATTTCACATGGTCCCCGAGCATCTTCAAGCCACTGCAAACAAGCCACTAGGAAGGAAGTAGCCAAATTTATAATGTCATTTTGTTTAATATCTATGCAGATTTCTAAGGGCAGTATTTTATGCTGGAAACTTGTTCAAAGTTTACTTTGTACACGCTAATCTGGTAGGATAACCAATGCCCTTTCCCAGGTTTTCACTCTACAGACTTAAAAACCTAAAAGAAAAGAAGTACTGGTTTTGGTCCTCTGTTTTCCTGATGGATATTGCTTCTTTTTGCTTTATTTTTCTGATTTAACTCATACAAATCTCATAGAAAACTTACAAGGGACCTCAAGAGGTCATTCAGTCTATCCATTTCTACCCACAGTTGAGTTTGCTGAACCTATGACTACCTGCAAGTAGTCAGCAGTGGGTTTAGTCCCTTAAAAATATGCCTTATAAGTGGTAGACTGACATCCTGAAAAAAATGAACTTACTATTTTTATCACAAGGAAGTTTTAAAACTCAAGTAATAAAGTATTAAAACAAAACAAAACAAAACAAAAACAAAAACAAACAACAACAACAACAAAAGCAGCTGTAACACAGAGCCTTCCTAACCTGTCTGTTCCATATCTTTCCTCCCATTTTCTTTATTTCAACACAGCACAAGAAACACAGGAAAAACAGACCCTCTGTCTAAGTTACATCCTTTTAAAGGATAAAACTTGGGAAGATTAGGTGGAAAAGGACCTTGTTACATTCACAAGCTCTCACAGCCTGGATGTAACTCTTAGGTTTCCTTGTTGATACTAGAGCTGGCAAAGGTCCCTTGACTCAAGCTAAACTCAAATTACCAGAGCACTATAGAAGGTGTCATCTTCAGCACCCTAGCAGGCTCTCTGAACACAGCCATGGGTGCTACAGACACCCATGAGTTAAAAAATTGCTTGCAATAGATTGACGAACATAATTTACTAGAGTACAATGAGTGTGCTCCAGAGGAATATAATCTGAATGAAAAATGTGAAGGGAGTAAAGTGCAGTCAGTCGGACTCTAGATGCACAGATAATTAAAAGGAGCTTTCAGCATTCCCTGAGGATTTGACTTGTTCCATTATCAGGATACGGCTGTCATAAACCTGCCCCTTTAGATTTTTTTAAAACTTGGTATCAAATCCTTTGAAATATGTGGCAAAAAAACAATTATGCTCTGAAGTGCTAGAAGACAATGATAAATGAACGATATAACTGCAGTTACTAGTGCCTTTTAATAGCCAGCGGGGACATACTCAGCGAATCTCAGAAATGTGATTCTTGGCACTCCTTCATGGGGTGGCAAAAAAAATGAAAGGTCTGTGTGAGTTTTTCCTGATTTTTAGGGGCTTGCACTTCAGTCTTTTCCACCATCTAATAAGGCTGGCTCAGAGCTCACTGAAAAAAAAATGGCAATTATAATACATATGATAATTGCTAGCACCTCTCTTAGCTTTAAATTGGGGCTTAAAAATCACCTGCATATGACCTCCACTTTTTGCAAAATACAAGGGTTTATTTGGGAAGGAGAAAGAGAAAGGCTAGAGCCTTTTGTTGATCTTCAAGTTAAGACATGATGGAGATGGTTTTCAGGCATAAATACAACAAACCTTTCTATTATTAAGTATTTTTTGACTATTTAAAAGTGTATTTTTGTTTTGCAACAGGCTACAGCAGTCCTTATTTAAAGAAGCAGAACTGCCAGTAGCCAGTATAATTATATTTAAGATTTCTCTGGGTGGTGTAAAACATTTTGCTGTCAGGACTCTTCCTTGTGGCTCAAGCTGTAATACTTTTCATAGGCAGTGAACTAAAAACTAGTGGTTTATTTGTTTGTTTGTTTGTTTGTTTGTTTTTCCAGTGGAGAGTCACAGTCATAAGCCCTACCCATTTATAGTTATTAGAGACTCTCTGGTAGCGTTCGTAAGTGATAGGGAGTGAGCCACGTACTGTCGGCTTGACACTATGCTCTCCTGACAACCTCTATTTGCCTGGGAAGTTTTTACTCATTGCACTACTCTTCATCTCCTGCGCTGAGCTAGTTTTTGGACAGAGAAAATACAGGCTACAGCTTATATGGACATTATGCAGCTTATCTTACCAGCTTGGACCTGAGTCCACCTGGGCTCTTCCACAAATATGCAGAAGGTGGGAAGTGTGCTTGGCGGGAGGTCTGGGCCAGCAGAGAGCAAAGCTCCTTCTCTGACCCACTGACAAAAATCGGTACATTACACAGGAGTGATAAGCTGTGCTTCTGTAAGTGTCCCAGTGTGCACAGGCAACTGTTCACACACGCATTTGTTCTCTTGATGTGCAGCTCTGTGGGGTACTGCACTGTACCTGTGTGGTAATGTAACCATATCCCAAACAGCCTCAAATTAGCTAGTCTGTATACCGAACCAGGAACACTGAGCTTAACATGAGCTGCAAAGCTCACCTGAGAAGCTATATGCAGGTCCAAGCAGCATATGTGAGAGGCAGCTAGCTGAAGGTGCTTCAAGTATGACTAGGCTACCGAAAGAGAAATAAGCAAGCAAGGGCAAGTCAACAGTAAGCATGTGAGCTTTCATACACTGAGAGCTGCTTAATGCACCATGGAAATTATGGCTAAGCTGGAGGTTGTCATGATTTTGGCTGGGATAGAGTTAATTTTCTTCATAGAGGCTCACATAATGCTATGTTTTGGATTTAGGATGAGAATAATGCTGATAACACACCGATGTTTTAGTTGCTGCAGAGCAGTGTTTACACAGAGCCAAGGACTTTTCAGCTTCTCGTGCTGCCCTGCCAGCGAGGAGGCTGGGGATGCACAAGGAGCTGGGAAGGGGCAGGATGAGGACAGGTGACCCAAACTGGCCAAAGGGATGTCCCATACCATGTGGTGTCATGCTCAGCAATAACACTGGGGGGAGTTGGCTGGTGTGGGGAGGCCACTGCTCGGGGTTGGNTATCCTTTCCTTTTCTGTCCTATTAAACTGTCTTTATCTCAGCCCACGAGCTTTTACTTTTTTTTTCTTCTGATTCTCTCCCCCCCGCCATTCGGTGGGGAGGGGTGAGCAAATGTCTGTGTGGTGCTGAGCTGCCTGCCGGGTTAAGCCACGACAGGGTCTACACAGCATGAGTCTGCCCTGAAGCAGGATGGGTGCAGGTGTGGTCCTCTGGGGCTGAGCTGCGACACTGCCCCCCTGGCTGCGGGCTGCTTGTGGAAGGCACAGAGCAGCCTTTGCAGAAGAGGCTGAGTGGTTTGTGACCTAAACTCTACTGATTTTCTGGAAGCTTTAGGCAGCTGAACGCCCAAATGATTTTTAAAATGGAAATTGAATTCTAAGGAACATATGGTCTGTCTACATCATAAAATGAGTGTGGCAGATTTAATCTAGATAGGAGGGACAGCAACAGCAACGAGGATGGGATAGTTTCAGCTTTACCATGTGCTGCTAGAAGGCCACGTATGGAGTCAGCTCGCTGAGTCAAAACTCTGCACGTTGGCTGCCAGCTCATAAAGCCTGAGCTGACCTATCTTCATTACTTTTCTCATGCCAGCCATCTAAAGTGGCAAATGTATATGTGGAAACAGTACAGATATTTTTATACCAGGGAATTAAGCATTGCAACCCTCTGTACTGTTAAAGAAGTGGTCTAGTCTCTGGGACAGTTCTGGCCCAAACCAGACTGTGTCATACAACTGATTCCCAGGCATGGTTCAGGAGGCAGCACATGCCGGAGACCACCCCCACCGTGCATGCAGTTTGTGTGCAGGAAAACCACTTAGGAGAGTAAGACAGTTCCTTTGCAGAGAAGCATGCCATTCAGCACCAGTTGACATCAATGCCCAGGATAGTTCCTAGGAATGTTTTATTTACTGCTGTAAACATAGCCTTTGAACGCAGCATGTTCATTTTGCTCTCCAGGCATGCTTGACATTTCAGGTATTTCTTAAAGCCTTAATGTTTGCACAGCTTTCTCACTTCATCTCTTGCTGCAGCTTTCCTCCACTCTGAAAAGGCAGTTGTGATCAGCTTTCATCTGTCCACAAAACTCCATATTTAATCGTTATTAAGTACCTCCAGCTGACAAGACAAGTCAGTAACACACCATATACACACCCAGAGCAATGCTTTTCCACAGAAGGAAAACTTGTATGATGTGAAATTTAGGAGTGCTTTCCAGTGTTTCAAATTCCTTGACACTCCCAGCAGTACATTAAATTAAGACCTGGGCACATGACCCATGCAGGAACTGCAATGTACTCTTGCTAGATGTCAGTCAAGATGAGCCACAGATTGGGATTTTGCATCTTGAAGAAGCAGGCATAGAAGTAACTCACAATAAAACTGAAGAATCAATCTAAGGGAGTGTACTTTGTTCCTTTTGGGGGGGGCAGAGCCAGAAGAAGTGTTTCTTGGTGTGTGCAAGTTTAGAAGGAAATGAAAACTACAACATATTGATCATCTTAAAGCTCCTAGACTCACAAAAGGCAAATTATACCGCCCAGAAATGTTAAAACCATCTCCTATTTTATATGAAAGCATGGGCATAAAAATGGAAATAATCCCTTCAAGACACAATCCAAGGAGAAACAACATAACCCTGAGTTATAAACAGGAAGAAATTTTCAGTGTACTGCAGGGGATTTAGTGAAGGGATCCCCATTAATGTTAATAGGAGGCGGAGGGATGAAGCCCAAGCACTAAAGTGGAAATTTAGCATTTTGTGTCAAATGTTCTGCAAATGGGGCAGCTTCCTTCTGACTGCATCCAGCCAGAAGCAAGGATGAAAACAGTTAATTGCCTTCTGACATTTGAGTTGAACTAAGGACACGATATAAGCATAGTGCATCTGGAAATAATGATGCTTCTTTTAAGAAATCTGGGAGGTAAGTGCCTCCACAGATATGGGATCCCTCGCTCTGCAGCTTTCTGGCAAAATCTGACATAAGCATCATTTAGATTAAATGAGATTAAACTCAGACTTCATTGCCAATGTGAACAAGACCACCTAAGTGCGCTAACATATATGCTGACCATTTTTATCAAAACATAAATGCTTCTCTCTGCAGGATTTTTAAACAAATTAGGAGCCAAAATGAACACAAGGCACAAAATGTGCTATTCCATTGTAAAGGTCTTGTGTCTTTATATCATTTTTGAAGCTTTTTATGCTTTGTTGTGTTTAGCAATGTAAACTATAGAATGTCCTGTTGTGTTCTTCATTCACTTCATTCTTTCAGCTGAAGTTTTTCTTTCTATAACAAGGGAGTTGAAATATTGAAGGGAATGCTGGTCTACTGAAGTACAGGATGATTTTCCCACTGTTTTAGGACAACTTCTGATGTCATTCACTTCCCTCCTGTTCATCCAAAACTGACGGGAGAAAAACAGTAGAAAAGAAAAATTAAAGCCAGTGGAAAGAATAATGCATAACAACTGGAAATCTGACCCTATACATAATCAGGTGAATGCACATTTGTAAAACTTGCCCCAAGCTCCAAGTTTGTTTTTTCTCCCGTGTGATTAGAGAATATTATATTTTTCCTACTGGCATCATTTAAGGAAAGAGGACAATGCAACGTATTTGCAACTTATGCACATTTATAAGTCAATTTTTATTATTTACCAAGTATGGGGGTGGGGGAGTGGCTGATAAACTGGAAGGCAGGGCTACCATCCAGAGAGATCTGGACAGGCTGGAGAAATGGGCTGACAGAAACCTCATGAAGTTCAACAAAGACAGGTGCATAGTCCTGCACCTGGGTTTGCATAAGAACATTCTGGGGGCCAACTGGAAAGCTGCTAGAAAGCAGCTTTTCAGAGGAGGCCAAGTTGTCCTGATGAACACCAAGCTGAATATAGGTCAGCAGTGTGACCAGAGACAAAGACCAACTGCATCGTGGGCTATACGAGCAGTATCACTGTCAGCAGGTCAAGAGAAGTGGTTATTCTCCTTGCTGTGCACCTGTGGGGTCACTTCTGGAGCACTGTATCTAGTTTGGGCTCCCCAGTAACGAGAGAGATATTGACAGACTCGAGAGTCCACAGAAGGGTAAATGAGGGGAGCTGGAGCACTTGGCATAAAATACGAAATTAAAGGAGCTGGAATTATTTAGCCTGGGGGAAAAAAAAATGGGATTTTACTACCATCTTTCACTATGTAAAGGGGGGTTGAAGAGGAGATGGGGTCAGATTCTTCTCGTATGTGCATTACAAAAATTCTAACTGAACTTAAGGAAAAAAATTCACCATGAGGACTGTCAAATACTGGAACATCTTGCCAAGAGATTTTGTGTGCTCATCATCCTTGCAGGTTTTCAAAACTGGTCTGGACAACGGGCTCTGAGCAACCTGATCCAGCTTTGAAGCCAACGCTATTTTGAGCAGGTCATGTACTAGAGACCTCCAGAGCTTCCTTCAAACCTATCTGAGGTTTGTGTGAGGTTTAAAATATTTCTCAATTCCATAAACAATTTTGCAAAATAAGAGATATTACTATAATCTTTATAATGGTCTAGCCTGAGCCAGGAGAACACATTGGGCCACTGTGTTTATGAATGGATAATATTCAACCAGAAGGAAACTCAAACTCATATGCAGGGATCCTTCCTTAGCTTTTAAGTCACTTTGCACTTGTACTTCAGGATCATCTGACCAGTGTAGAGTAATCTGAGTAATACCAACTACCCTAAAGGAGTCAGGAAAAGCTCAAAGGATTTTCCTCAGAAGCTCTTTCAAATATAATTTAGAAGCTTTTCTAATGTGAAATTTCAGCATATAGGAAAGCCTCTGGTGTAGTTTCTATTCCTTGTTTCATTGACCTTATTCTGGTGGGGAATATGAAATGGGAGACAGGGTAGGTCTCCCTTTCTTTACCCCTCTGTAACTTGGCCCAAGGGCTTGGCTGCCTGCATGCCAGGAATGGGAAGCCACTGACATGGCCCAGCTGTATAACCTTGGCTCTGACTGCTGCAGAAATTGCTGAGTTTTGAGAAAGAACTGTGAAAAAGTCTGTATAACAGAGATAAGGAACGTAAAATTGCAGACAGAGGTAAGATTGCTGAAACAGGATCTTTAGTAGCTCAAGGATTCCGGAAGGAAAGCACTGACATGGAAGTGGATAAAGTCCTAAAGAAAAAAAAAAAAAAAAGAGATGTTGGAGGATTACAATTCAGGAACATCTTCCATGCCATACAGGAAAGCAGTTCAATCCTTCCCTTTCTGACTAATGCCTGCCCAGCCTGTAAACACTCTTTGAATGTCATATTGGGGTGGGTAGTATAACAAGTTATGTGGCTTGCTGAATACAGTCTATATTTTGTGTATGTTGGTCAAGACATAGTTTTCTTAACATTTGAAGCTGTGTATACCCTGTTTGCAGAGTCTCTATAAATGGATAGAGATGCCAGCACAAATGGCCACCATCACAGAAATAGTACAGTTTTGAGATTTGTTAGCAATGCTTGGTTTTGAGTTTTAGGGTTAGAAAAAAGAACTTTGTAATCTGTCATCTTAGCAATTAGTAACTTGAATTGATGCAAAAGCATGCAGGTTGTGTGGACAAAGCCCTTAGGAGTATTCATGCTATTGTCACTGATGGCTTTCTATGTGGTTACTATGCCTGGGTATTCTGTAATTAATGTCATTCCCAAATAGACAATTGTGACTAGCATTTCTCAAGGGTTTTCAAGGTAGAGCCACTCTCCTTTTTACAAACTTTGAGCACTGAGCCATGAAACCAAGAGTAACAGCATAGTTTTAGGCAATGTATTCATAGTTGATTGCAGTTTTTAAATTATTCTTAAGCAAAATTGCCTGCGTTCCGTTTATAGTAGCAGAACACCTATAACTTGAAAATATTTACAAGAAAGAAGTAGCAGCAATGTCATTTCAATTACCTGAGCCTGAACAAACCACCAGTATCTACTGCACTCTACCAGTGACCACCACAGTGTGTGCCACCAAGGGGATCATTTTGTTCTCCAGAGAAACCACTCTTTGTATTTACCACCGAGTTCATGTTATGTTAGAAATCCCTCCCAGGCACTTGTTCTTTGTCAAGGAAGCAACATTGCAAACAGATTCCTGCCTGCTAGCTCTTTTACTCTATTTTATCTAGCTTTTCAGATGTTTAAGCTTCAATACCCGTTACAGCTGTTGTTGTTAAGCAGCTAGACATGGAGTTCTGTTGACAAACGTTTCACAAAACTTGGACAGGTTAAGCAAGGATGCTCTGACTTGTTAAGAAATTCTCCTGGCAATACTTAACTTCTTTTGTGTGTCTCCGGATGGTCATAATGATGGAGGCTTCACAAGGGTTGGCCTAAGGTTAGTTACAGTTAAAACTTTGGCTGAACCAGCAGATGGGACCCTCACTTAGTGTCACTTTGTATGACAGCAGATGATGGTCATGAAATTACCTCAGGCTCAGCAAGCCCTAAAAAGCACAGAATTATTCTGGTTCCAAATATCCTCAAAGACAATATGCTTCCACACCCATTAACCACGGCTGTTGGCATATTTGCCATACACCTAATATTTTCTCCCTTTCCTGCAGCAGTTATGTTGCCCATGGAAGGGATCTAATCTGAAATCTAAATTCCTTCTTCAAAGTTGTAGAACTGGATTCTTGTCACTGACTTATAGAGCCAGGTATCATTATTCTGAAAGATGCAAAGGGAGAAAACTAAGCAATTAAGGGAACTTGTGAAACCCTGTCAAGCTGCAAGTGGTCTGTTTGTTTTCCTATTGATCTTGTCTTTCTCTGAGAAATAATGAATGTTCCATCAAATTCCTTAAGTCTCCATGTTGCTCTGCGCCTTAACCTTTGTGATGCTAAGGATCTCAGATTTGCAATTCTGTAGTCTTTCACTTGCAGCTCTGTAATCTTTCACCAAAGTTGCTGTGATGTTTTTTTTTTTTCCTCCTAAGTCATTCTCCTGCTGTTATCCTTATGCTGTTATTCTCATGCCCTTGCACCTCTAAACTCCGACGTTAGTGATACTTCAGGTTTCTTGTAGGAAATGATTGCACTGGCTTGACAATTGCCACTTCTTCCCTACTTTGTGCTGTATCTTGTTGTTTAAAATTTAGCTTACACTAGAGAAAAAAAGAAAAGAGACTTGGGGAATAACATAGTATATAATGGCCATTTATATATTTGATAAGTATTATCCACTAATACACATGCACAGTGCTTAGCCAATAACTTCCCCTTCTGTGAAGATGTCCCAGAAACTGGCCTGAAGTCATTTTTCACATTATAGGCTACTAAACAAAAAGCTGCTTTAAATTTATTTGAAATATGTTGCTGGCATTTTAATTTTTAAATGTAATTTTTAAACTATTTGAGAAGCAATGTGAAGCTCTTGAGACAGGAATGGTGTTTTCCCATGAGCTAATTCCACACCAAATGTCATGGGTAGGAAACATGACTAGAACCTTCCAACATTGCCACCGCAGAGCTAGGGTACCATTCTGAGCATTATTAACTACATATTCATCTATGTTATCTAAGTTAAAAAGTATTATTTTACTTTTATATCTTTTGGTTTATAAATACTGAAAAAGTTTGGAGCATCTGAAATCCTTTCTGCAGACATAATTTTTATCATAAATAGCACCATACTGTTACCTTGTGGGCTGGCTGTGAGGACTCAGGCAACTGAGGTGTTACTCATCTTCTTGACTGTGCTGGAAAAAATCATTGCACACACAAACCTCTGCTTTCCCAGGACGACTCAGCTCAGTCAGCCATACTCACTCCTGCTGTATATTTTGTGTATATAGAACACCAGGAGAAAAAAGTTAATCCTGCTGAGGACATTTTGTCACAGCATATAAATCAGAAGCAGGTTGAATGAGAAAGCTAACCTAGTTACTTATAGTCCTTAAAATGTTCCAAACCAGGTGTTGATATGAAAAATGTCACAGTGACCAGCTCAACACTGCAGCTTACTAGGCTTTGCCTCAGGGCTACTGGAGCTTGAGCCATGTGTGTTTAAAGGACGCCTGTGGTTTGCAAACCTGAAAGTGCAGAGACAGGCACAAAAAAAAGTGAGTCTCACTGGGAGTCATGGAGGAAAGTGGAGGTCTGGAAGCCCATCTACTCTTTCCCTGGGTCAGATCTGCCTAGATGGTGTCATTCCTGACCAATATCTATATAACACCATGGCCCAAGCTTTGATACATTAATACTTTCTAAACTTTTCTTGTAATTTGGAAAGGAATGACTAAATTCCACCTCAGTAGATCCAACACAACAGGGAGAAAGGAAAATTGGAGTATCTGTAGATTATTTCTTTTCACATTTGAAATGCAAGATACTTGGCTGGCAGCATTTTAAGTGACCTCAAGCCATGGCCTGATGCCAGACAGGAGGAGTTTTAAACATTAGATTAAAAAAAAAAAAATCTACATATAAAGGGTGTTAATAATTCCTCACTGACAAATAAAAATAAATAAATGAATACATACATGCATAAAAAGCACCTTTGACTTATATAGAAGTAAATTTCATTGATTGACCTGCAATTATTATTTTTCTGTGCAACCGGGGGAGCATATGTCTAAACGTCACTTGAGGGATTAAATAAATACAGAAATAAATGGTTATTTTTTTCAGTCTCACACTTTTCTTAATTTGTTACTCAGTCACTAGAATGAGAAGTCTATTACTTGTCCAGTTAAATTTCTGAGTAAAAAAAATTATACTCTGAGAAAGGAAATCTAGCCCAGAGCAGTAAGCTCTTCATCTAAAATGATATCTATGATGAAAAGAGATTGTACCAGAAATCTAGTTTGCTTTCCTGAATTTTTTTTCTAAATTGAAGCCTTGTTTTTCTTACAGCCATCCATAGCCAAGTTTTTGCAATTCTACATAATGAGCCAAAGCAAAAAAAAAAAAAAAAAAAAAACAAAAAAAAACACCTTCCTTCTCTTATGCACAGATACATTAAATGACAGGTTTACTGTTGCAATATACAGAATTATTGGTCCCCACACAAAATGGACCATATTCTCTGATCTGATATAGTTGCTTTGCACTACATGGCAGATGTAATCCAGACCTAAAGCCTTGTTAGCTGCCATGCTGAGGATTATCCCATTGCAAAGATAATCCTTTTGGACACTGACCAATACTAAGAGTTCTCCATGGACTCCTTCCTGTGCTATGAGTATAGCAAGGAAAAAGGGGTGTTTCTAAATGACCAGAAAATATAATTAGCACTTTACCATGTCACAGCAGGCAAACCATTGTGACAGCTTGTAGGCTGGCTGTAGTAGGATTGCCAGAAAGACTTTCTTCAAACCTCGCAATGTGTATGCAAGGAGGTGTAGAGGATTGAGCTAAACAGTGTAAGCCTTCTCAACTGAGTAATTATTTTCATTGTCTGAGTGTATCACGTTTAACCTGACTCACCTGAGTCTGGTTAACCTGAGTCTTGCCTGAGTCCTCACAGCAAGTCTATGAGGTAACTGTATGGTAATACTTACACTAAAAATGCAGTATACAGAAAGGACTTCAGATGCTCTGAAGTGTCTCAGTATTTGTAGACTCAAAGTAATAAATATGTATTATGGGATACTCAGGGAGAAAATAGATAAAAAATACAGTAAAAAGATTGTACATTCAATAATGTCAAAGATTTTGCCAGCATGTATTCAGAAGACTGTAATAAAGACCAAGAAACGGCAGCCAAAATTATTAGATGCAATATATTGAATTAAGGAGGAAAAGAAAGGGTAGTGAGATAATTCCCAAAACACGAAGCAGTGTCCTCACCCCCAGTCAGAAGGCACTCAAGGCTTGTAAAGGAGCAGAGGCAGCCCAGGCTGAGTTGGTACCTCCTGGGTTCCTGACTGCAGTCACTGGCTGGGGCTGGGCATAACACAGAATTCCCTGGAAAATGGACCCCTCTCTTCTCAAAATGCAGGCAGTGTTTTGCCCCTGAGCTGCTAGCTGAGTCAATAGTAGCAGGAAGATTAGAGGTCAGTCCTATCTTTAACTCTCTTACTATGCAAGATAATGCTGGGCGCTTGGAGATCAAAGGATCATTAGCAGAGAAATGAACGATTCAGATATGGAAATTGGATTCCTGGGTGGCAAATTCCTCTGAATTTTCTCTTCAGAGATGGATGAACTTGTGGGCAGGGGTCCAGTATGGTGTTGAAAGAGCCTGGCTCTCCCTACACACTCTGTGACTCAAGCAAGTCACCCAGGCTGTCTGTTTGCCAGTTCTTTCATCTGTAACACAGCAAGAATAATCCTTTGTTTCTTGCATCTTGTGAGTATGCATTGTTCCATTTTCTGAAAGAGATCATCCCAACTGTGAGCTACACCGAACATAAGGACATTTTGTTTTTATTTATTGACATCCAAATAATTGCCACAACAACTGACTGGACACCCTGGGATGAGTTTTAAAGTAGATAAGGAGAGCCCACTTAAACCATTTTCCAATTTAAATTGTAATGTGATCATATCATAAACTAACACAGCAGCTGTCCCTAGTATGGAAGAAGAAACACATAATTTAAAAAGAGACACATAATACTAAATTATTCTCCAAGAGATCCACCTAGGTCAAGGACTTCAGTAGTACGGATAATTTTTTAGGTGTTAATAGCAACTGCAGTTTACAGCAAGCAGCTGTCAGGCATGTCTCCAGCCTCCTGGACTACGTGGAAAACCGTATCAACCTTTCAAATGCACAAGATTTCTTCAGACTTGTATAAAGCTCATGCGGTTGTCCTCTTAAAATGCACCTGAATAATGTTCACATGGGTCTTGGCTTGCAATAACATTGAGCAAAGCTGTGCATCCAGTGACCTGCATACCTACCATCTGATCACTAATGTCTGCCCTGGGCATATACTTCTCCTACTTGAGACATTAACAGTAGTATGCACAGGTGCTGCTGCTCAGACAGCCCAAGTAAAGATGGCAGCAGTGCTCCTGGGCATGCAGGCATGCAGCATCTGAGCACACAGCCAGTGGGAACTTCACCAGAGGGGCCTTCACAGACCCTGCAAAAAAAAAAAAAGAAAAAGAAACAACTGTAAAAAAACTGCCTGTTGCATGGAAACCAGAATGCTCCCTATTGTAACGGTAATTTCATTCTTTAACTGAACTTTTAAATATTAAAATTGCTGACCATCCTCCATTTTCTCATGTAGCTATAGCTGACTGTCGTTGAACTACAAAGTATTTTTAACTAAAGCTGAAAGTGCTTAGCCAATATTTTCAGGGAGGCTGTGCCAGTTTGTCTGAGCTGCTGTATGCACTGTAGCAAATGATTGAGTTGAGAAAACCCGAGGAATTGTTATATAAAGCCCATAGATTACATGATCTGTGCTGACAGGCAAAATCCCCCTACCTTCTCAGACGTGATTTTGTGCCAGCATCAAATGCCTGTTTAGGAAAGCCCTGTGCGCTATACCACGCAAAACCTTTGCTGGTGCTGGATCACTCTGGTTGCCACAGAGATGTTTTTTCCTCTTAAATGAGGAATTTGCTGCCCTGTGCTGCCACCCCGTTTTCTCTAGACACTTAAAGCTTCATAATGTTAGCCTGCCTGTGACATTTGAAGAATTTCTGCTCCTGTGTTTATTTCCTGGAGAAGTATCTGTGAGTGAAACAGTGGACTGAAATACCTCTTTTGTTCTTTACCTTCAGTAATGGCACAGGATTGTTGGTAATTTACTCTTCATTACCGTATAAGTACCTGTTGTCAGATAAATAGGGAGATTACTGGGTAAAGTAGTTTGTTTGATAAGCACTCGCCTTTGGCAATATAAGAAAAAACAAAAATCAGTATCTTCTTTTTGCATTTCCGAAGTAAGACTGAGGTTCCACCACCAAATATGATGCCTAAAGTCATTTGAAATGCCCTTGAGTATCCCATATAGCCCCAGCTATAGAGCAGCCTGGGACCTAACCTCCAGCTCTATGTAAATAGTTCAGCTATCCTAAGACGGATCGAATGGCATTAGACACATTTAGGCATCTGCATCCCATCTTCATTGTTTTGGATTTTAAGGGCCAGGCCTGTGATACTATTCACAAAAGTAAGGGAAAAGAGGTGTCGTTGCTCTCTCCTCCCTCCACAACAGCCCCAGAACCCACCTTGGTAACTCCAGGCACTGGCACAGGAAACCCCGGTTCAAATCTCCATTCTGCCTGATTCAGAGCAGGCATTTCAGCCCTCCCAGAAGATGCCTAAACTATCAGTAAGTACAGTGTCTGCTGTTAGACTTTGTGTAAATTGAATATTCTTAAAAACAGAGATTCAAACCTACATTTTTCAGCAAGGCCCTTAATTAACTTACCACTGAGATATTCTTCCTTTCTCTAGCTTGAAGAATATTTGGCAAAGTGAAGTGGAACAGCTATAAGTGAAGAGCCTTATCCCATAACAGCTTATAAATGCTCACAAATGTTTCACTTTAGTGGCCAAAATAGAAATTCAATCAGTTGTACAGCTCAGATGTTATTGTTCTCTCAGCTTTATTGTGGTCTTCTAAGGAAAAGGCAGTAGCAATAGCTGATTATGGAAAAGACCTGCACATAACATATGCAAAGCATTCAGTGTGCAGCTCTTCTATGAGGAAGTGCACTCAGCACCCCTATAAAATTATGAAGGGTGTATTAGAAAAGAAAACAATTATCTGCATCTAAGTATTTATTCAGTTTGTAGTATTCTGTAGCAAAAGAAAGGTCAACAAACCCTTCTGTTCTTTTCTATGTCCTTTCCCAAATGAGACTTTTTTTATTACAATTTTTGGCACAGGTTCTATTACTACCCAGTGACAGTCAAAGGTGTCGCCCTGAGGAAATATTTCACTGTGTTCAATAGGATTAGCACATTCTGTGTTCATCTTTCAAAATATACAAAACAGAGGGCCTGGACTAGCAAGAGAATGGATGCTCAAGGGCTTGTGGACTACATTGAACATCCAGGACACAGGTTCTCAAGTCTAAAGTGTTCTGTGTATCTTTGAGTGAGTCTGCATTGGTGTTTCACTGAAAGCATACTTTTGAAGCAAATTTCCTTCTCCTGCATCCTACTGTGTGAATTTGGTTCACGTCACTGGAATGACACCAGAGTGCGCAAGCTAAGTTACTCTTGGATTAAAGCAAACTAGAAGATTCATGCCAGGAGCTCACCTAAGGCCCTCCAGCTCCTAACAGGCACACAGTCAGCAAGAGCAAGCCAGACCTAGTTCAAAATAAATTTCCCTGAAATGCAGCTCTCAAGTCTTCACAACCTTCTTCTCAGGTCTGCAAACCTGCTCCTATTCATTTGTTCTACTTATAGTGCAGACATAGCCTCTGCGCCTTACCTGTGAAAAAGCATATCCTTACTCTGGAGGGAGCAGTCCCAGTGGCAAGGATAGAGAAGACACTTGTTTGGGCAAAGGGCGATCAGTGTCACAGGGTGGAAAGAGGTAACAACTCCCTTGTGCCTCTAGGATGAATGGCAGGACACCTTGCACACAAGACAAGTGCTTCCTCACCTGCCAAAACTCATCACACATTCAAGAGACCACCAGGCACAGCTTGGTCAGGAGCTGGCCACTCCTCACTGGCTTCAAGGAAGCCTGGGATGGCAGGGAGGCACTGCTCACATCACTGGCAGGGATGCAGATGGTTTAGGGATCAGTAGAAAAGGGTGCTACACATGGGGTCTGGCTCAGCGTGCAGCTCCTCATGCCAGCTCTGCACATTTTGAGAACTGGGTATCCCAGGTGGGCATCCTGAGGGGTTAGGTGGTTGGGGGTGAATAGGATGAACAGTAGCAATGTTTGGTCAGAGGCTCTGCAAAGGTCTCTCAGAGCAGCATCAGCCTTGCAAGGGCTGGAGAACATGGCCAGATAGCTTGGAAGGCCCTGCTGATATCCTGTCTTGGAGTCACCAGTCTCTTTCCCGTCCCTCACACCAGCCTCCCAACCCACCCGGCCAAACAGCTCTGTGCCCACACCAGGCACGGCTCTTTTGAGCCCTCATCCAGCACAACCCCACCTTGATGTCTAAACACAGCACTGCCTGTGAAGTCTGCAGCTTAAGCTTATTGCTTCTGGACAGTGTAGGAGATGTAAGTATCCTATTTTTGTAAATTTCAATATCTTCTGTTTCAAATCGTGTTTCAGCTTTGCAGAGCATCACTTTCTCCCTCAAGTTCCCACAGCTTAGGCAAGCCAAGGGCAAGCCAAACACTTGCTCTTGGAAACTCAGTTGATCATCTCCTGTATTTCTGCTTTCTAAGTAACTGTGAATTCCTTAATTTTGGCCTAGATTGAAAGGCTCTGCTTTCTTTTTCCTATATGAACCACTGTAGTGGCTGGTATGGCCTGCTAGCCACGTCAGTTGAGAGTAGCACCCGTTTTAAAAGCAACCTCCTCTGCATGCAGTCACTTGCATGGCTTCAAGGCTGAAGAAGGAGACAAACTCTCTTTAAAACACTCCCCTATTTGCTGCCTTCTGTTTGGAGCAAGGAGGGGAAGCAGGAGAGCATTAGCATGCTACAGAATTAAACTCCTTTGCAGGTTTTCCTTTTTCTTCCTCCATAAATGGGGATGGTATCCCAGAGGTGCCTACAGCTTCTCTGATAAAGAAAGTCGTGTTTAATTTATTGTGTAGTACACATTAACTTTGAACAAATACCTCATCTTTACTGGCAATAGACAAAGTTGGATATCTTTATTGTTTCTGTTTGTAAGGGTTCCTTTTCTCAGCTGAAAGAAGCATACTGCTCTAATATGCATTTTTATTCTCATTATGTTAGTTGTCTGCCAAATAGCGAGTGCTCATTGCTGGGCAGATTTAGGTGCAGGAGAAATCTTTATTTAGACCTAGGGAAGCCTCAAAATAGGAGGATAGTAGATAACTATCCAAATACTTTAGCTAAATAGAAGACTTCCGAAATAGCCGGCATCAATATTTTTAGCTGTCAACAAGAATTCAGTAGGTTGAAAAATGTGTCCAGCAATGAATTTCTGCTACAAACGAAAGACCAGTCTTGCAAAGAGCTGTTCTGAAATTGAAAAAATTTATGTCTGATCACATTTTTCTGATGTTCTGGGAAATTACAGCAGACACACATGCAAAATATATGTATCCTCATTACACATGATTTTGACCAAAAATGGGTAGGTTACATGTTTTTTTTTAATTTAATGTATACATTAATTAATTAACAAACAAAGGGATAGGACTAAGAAGCAAAATCTCTTGGCTCTTTCTAATCAGTCTCTGGCTGCATGGTGCCAATTGCGTGGTGTTAGCTGCAATCTGCCACTGACAAATGTACACAGGCTTGGAAGCTGCTACTTAACCTACAGGCAGTGACAGCGTCTGGATAATTCTGATGTTATCCTGAGAGGAGTAGGATACAAACACAAATTTTAACTCTCTTCTCTGATGTGTGTTTGAAGATGATGTACATTTGCAGGGGTCCGGCTGTCGCAAAACTAATTTGGCTTATATTTTTATTTGAACATATGTGGTTTCTCAAAGGAAGTGGATTGTAGGCAGACATGAAAGCAATTCAGTGCCTCTGATCTCTGGGATGTCATTTCCAAATGAGATCACCTTCACTGCACATTTTCCTTTTCTGGCGCCCATCTGGGGAAATGTAGAGAACTACAAACACACACTTTTATTTTCGGAGTTTTAAAAAATTAGACCAGATACACATTCATTTCCTTTTCTTCTAAGTATAATACATGTCATAGTAACAATCTGGGGCTTTGTTGCTTTCGGGCTAATGTAATTTCCTGAGAAGTGAAATAAATGGTATTTTCTGAAGACAGACACAATGATACCACCAAAAAGCTTCTCTGTTTCCTCCTCAAACCCTCAAAAACACAAAATACATTCTGAAGACTTTTGAACTCCCTTTATTTTCCTCCCTCAGAGAAAAGTAGCAATGCAGGGAAACTGTTCTTTAAGTAGTAAGAGCATACCACTTTTCAGAGGTCAAACATAAAAGCTAGATGTGTCTTTGTATACACAGTACATCATGAAATCCTTATACAGTGAAAACAGTGAATCTGAGATCAAGTTTTTCTACATCAGAAAAGTCAAAAGTCCTGCTGCTTTTGCTAGAGATATGACAAAATTGTAGCTTTCTATTCCACCTTACATTTGTTGATATATTTTAATAAGAAACGTCACAGTAAGATCCACCTTTAAAAAGGCAAACTGAGATTGCAAATATCACCTCTGTTGCTTTATTGCCATTTCAGTAGATATCTTATTTGTTAAGTGCTTGATTTCTTACATCTAGCAAAAGTAATGTTATAGATATTCATACATCTTATCTTCCCAGATCATTAAGGGGGAGGGGAGAAATGTACTTTTAAAAAGATAAGAAAAAATAAAGATATAGTATTAAGCCTCTTTGGTGGAGCATTAAGTTACTTACCCCTTAGTTATTTAGCTTGTAAAAATATCTATTACTTATAGACATATAGCACACTAAGATTGTTAATTACTACTAAGCATTTCCACAGTTCCAGATCATGGGCAAAAGTTTTAGAAAACAGGGAGCTTACTAGAATGACAGTTTTTCTTGATGATGAGCTTACAGACCTACGTGGTTTTCAATTTTATTTTTGATAAGTTACTCATTTTCATCATAAAACAAACAGAGAGCATTTGTCAAAAGCATTTGCTGTAAAACACAGATTTGCTAAAAAGAAAAGTATTAGCAAACAGCATCTGAACTATATGCTATGCTACCAAGTCGAATCATTACCCCCATTTGCCATTGGGTTAGAAAAAAAAAGGATGTTCCTAAAGGTTTGTAGAAACATGGAATAACAGCTTGAGTGTAAGGAGCTGTTAAAGGTTTACAGAGCTTTGAAAATGCTCTGGTTTTACTACTCTTTTCTGCCTTCAAATGTTATTTCTGTATGTTGGGCACAAATACTGTTTATATAGTTCCACTGACGACTGTAAGTACAGAATGCCACATAGCAGCATTAGGCTTACAAGGTCTTAAATGAATTATGAAAGCAGCTACTTTTTTTGCTTCCTCAGCACTCTCATCTTTATTTCCAGCTGAAATAAACTGTTATTTTTACATGTCAATGTAAGGTTGTTTTCATAGCTTTTGAATTGCTTGTCCTTGGAGTCTACTGAAACTTTTAATAATAATTTACGTTAAAAAAACATGTTATATTGCCTCTCTACAACACTCCTGTGGCTATCCAGATTTCATGCATTATGCCATGGAAAAAACGATGAATGAGATGTGTGAAAATAATTTTTTTTTTAATAATATATATTTTTGCTCCTTTTATTCTTCAAGTTGCCACAGGTTTGGCATTTTCAGGTTTCTCTCTGCGATGCTGAAAATTGAAATAAAAACAAAGATTCTGGGGCCTTGAGACAAACACCAAATATCGGGAAAGTTACCAGCATTGCTTACAGGGACACAGGAAGAGATTCACATGGATGACCTTCTGCTTTGTGCAGATTACCTTTGAATTTACAAGGACTTTGCTACACTTGCACAGAGTCCACTGAAGCTGATAGGCTCCTGTTCAGACAGAAACCTTCAGCCTTATAGATCATTTGCAGAATTACATTAGCACCATCGTTCTGAGCCTGCAGGACACCGTGGCAGGAATATTTCTCCTGGCATACTGAGATTAAAGTGTGAACCAGAAAACACTTACCAAATTTCATTACTGTAATGCTGAGTTTTCGAACATTTATCTTTAAACCATTTAGCTAGTCTGTTGAAAAGTTTGGCTCCTAGCATTGCCTGAATAGAAAATCTACACTTTCAATGAAGTCAAATTTACAGAGAAGAGGAGGAGTTACAAGTTAAAGGTGGTGCAGTAGTAAGAACATGTTTATTGCTAGGTTCTGTGATAAAAGCTTGTCAGCACACCACAAAGGAGCACAGTGGGAAAGCCCACATCACACCCTGCCCCAGCTGCTCCCAGGCCCATCACAGGAGCTGTCAGCCCATCAAAGACCCGTCTCCACAAGCCCAGCAGAGCACAGGGACACAAAAGCAAACCCAATTTAAGGACTTAGAGGAAGGCACAACTTGTTTGGGCCCTTCTCAGGGCGTTCCCAGGAGAGTCTCATCCCCATGATGCAGACGTGAATCCCATCATGAGGAGTAAACCCTGAAGAATCTTTTGGACTGAGGGGTTGTCTGTCTAGGGGTGTGGGACACCTTACAGGATATAGGGGAAGAGCATTTGGGGATTGTACGAAGATTATTATGGGATGTTTAGGAAGGATGCTTTATGGGATGTTTTAGGGAAGGAACCAAAAGCAGAGGAAGGGATGAATTTAGGCAATGTGGGGAGGAAGAAGTGTGGAAAAACAGAGGGACAAGGGATAGAAGGGTCTGGTCACCTGTAAATTGTTGGCTGGTTGGTACCCTTGGCTGGTCATGCTGTGCGCATATGGGGCAGTTGGAGAGAGTGCAGGTGTGGAATGAGCACTTGATGGCTAGTGAGGATCAATCCCAAATAGCCGTTGAGTAGGTGAGGTGGCCTAGGAGCCCACTGCATCTCTGAGGGATGGATCAGAAGAAAGATTGACAGTGGGGATCGGGGGAGTCCCAGACAGCTGCCAGAAGGACCACAGGGTCCAGGGTCTTTAGGGGAGAGACTTCTGTGTGTGTGCAATGGTCTGTACCAGCAACTGGAGGGGTTCTGTGGTCTCAGGGACTCCTATGACCAGAAGCCAACAACTGGGGAGCCTGGGATCCAGGGATAGCTACTGGGCAGAGCGAGTGTCTGAGCCTAGCTGCTGGAGGAATCTGCACTGTACATGTGTGTATATATATGCTCCCACTGGTGGATCTCCATCCTGCTCAGCTGTGGCAGAGACAGGACAAGGCCATTGGTGCTGTTTGTGCACAAGCGCTCTGTCTGTGATCTGTATGGCCAGCCATGTATACGTGCATATTTGCATAGAAGTATATACGTGGTGTATATATGCCCTCTATGAGCCCATTGGGAACATATCCTCAGCCCCACTACTGGTTGTAGCTGGGGCATGGAGTTGCTGCAGCCTCACCTCTCTCAGGCAAAGAGATTCAGTGCATTATGGTTTTTCCTACTCTTTATGTATCACTGCATACAGCCACAAAAATCAAGCCCATTCTCCCTTAATTACTAAACAGGCAAAAATTAAACTAATTAAAAAATGGAAACTAAAACTTAATTTTCAATTGTGTTTTAAGCTATCCAATGAATCTGTTGTATGATTAGCTTCAGATGAAACATTTACAGTTCACATGTGGAAAATAAATATTATACCAGTAAAGGGAAATTAATTGAAGGACACAAACTGTCTTTATAGAAAACAGACTCAGAACCTCCATGGTACATGCCAGGGCTGCCTGCAGCCCCAGTGCATCTCTCCTCTCCTTGGCTTTGTCTGCTGCCAGTTGACTGGTGGTACAATAAAAGTCTCCTGCTCACCAGCTTCAAAACTCCTTGTGTAGCCAGCATGATTTCAAGTCTTATTCAGCTCAAGTCCTGCAAGTCTTCCCTGCCTTTTTTTTTTTTTTAGCTCAGATCACTGTAGCAATGAAGCATAAAGAGTATTCCTCCAAAGTCATACTGTGTTTGCCAACAAGTGGCCAAAGGAAGGATTTTCCCTGTTTCATCCCAGCAGCATTTAATGGTTGCACTCAAAGTGCCCAGGGAGGCTTTGCCAAAGAGAAAAGAAGCACAAGGGAGACAGCAACTTCTAATGGCAGTAGGTGAGGGAGGTCTGTATTAGCAGAGGTTTACCCCAACACTTTAAATTATCACTTGAGAAATTCAGAAAGGATTCAAAATTCTCTATTCAAGAGCTAGCAAAAGAAAAAGAGAATTTGCATGAGACTTCTTCCCCAGCACAAGAGGCATGGACATATTGAAGTGTCCAACATTGGGCCACAAAGATGATTTAGGGACAGGAGCCCCTCTCCTATGAGGGAAGGATGAGAAAGCTGGGACTGTTCAGCCCGGAAAAGAGAAGGCTTATGTGGGAATCTCATCAGTGTGTATAAATACCTGAAGGGAGGAAGTAATGAAGCCAGGCTCTTCACAGTGGCACCCAGCTCCAGGACAAGAGGCAGTGGGCACAAACTGGAGCACAGGAGGTTCCCTCTGAACACCAGGAGGCACTTCTGTGCTGTGTGGGTGACCGAGCACTGGCACAAGTTGCCCAGAGAGGTTTTGTAGTCCTCCAAGGAGGGAGATTCAACAAGCTGCCTGGACATGGGCCTGGGCAGCCTGCTGTAGGTGTCCCTGCTTGAGCAGGGGTTTGGACCAGACAACCTCCAGAGCTCCCTTCCAGCCTCAGCCATTCTGTGATTGTGGGACTCTCATTCACCCATATAAAAGCATTCTAAGCATTAGTAGCATAACGGTGATTTTACAGGTGCAGAAAGTGAGGCAAACAGTCATTAGGTAGCTTCCTTGTAATTGCAAACTGCTGTGAGCCAAACAGACAAAAGAAAGAGGAATAAAAGGAAATTCTACCCATAGTATTAATCACAGATAATTGCACAAAGGCCTAAGACTCATTTACAATGTAAAATATATTTTTAATTATTTTGATTCAGGCCAAATCCAGACACTACCTGATTAAATGCATTATTTCAAAGCTTTGCATTCTTAACCACTGTTAGTGCCTTTTGATATTTTGGATGAAAATTAAGATTATTAACAATAAAGGGGTTTGACAACAACTCCTTTAAAAATATTTTAATTAACATAGGGTCATTTTGCTATGAGATACCATACAATATGATGTCATATGGTAGGCAACAGGCCCACATACGGAAAAAAAACAAAGGGAAAACAACAGTCCCAATATTTAATTATATTAATCTTCTAAATATAATCATTACACTGGTTAGAATTTAAAATATGTGCTATTCCAATGAAGACAATAAAATGACTTTTCTGCACAGCTGAGAGAAAATACAAATGGCTATGCGAAACTTAAAGAAGCCTGAATCAGGAGGAGCATGCAAAAGGCAATTCCATCATACATTTTTCCTGATGCAAACATTCAGTCCAAACTTTCCATAAATCTAAGCAAAGTTCTCGCTTAGATTCTGCCTGGTACTGCATTTCTTTGAGTCACTGAAGCAGCAAGGGTGAATCAAAGAAAACTCACTGCTTTTTCAGAATGCTCTTCCTTGAAACATAGGATATGAGGAGTCCTGTTTGGAGCTGAACAGCAGTTGCAGAAATACCAGTTTCAAAATACCAGTTTCAAAATTTTAGGCTCACAGCTATAACATGTTGGTGGATTGCAGGAATGATAGCCCAGTGGAGTATCAGAATGTGTGTATTTCAGATCTTAAAGTACTCCTTGTCATTTGGACAATTCTTTAATTCAGTGATTTTGTAACACTTTCAAAATTTTTACTGAGTTTGGCTCTGCTTTTAAATGCCTGCTAGCGTGACAGTATCTGTTGTTTCATCTGCAATACTGCATGCCATCTTCCAGAAGTCTGAGAAATATCACTTGTCATTTCAAGAGCTGTGATTTACGGCATGAGCTTGTCTCCACAGTTTTTCAGCAATTTTGAAATATCAGAATCATAATCTGCTCAGATTTTAAAAGCAGTTGAACAAATTTGCAACTAATCTCTCCAGTTACTTTCAGTATATTTCTTGTGATGGCCTTATACTGAAACCCTGTTCAGCGAGATATCATCAGTTACCTAGCATTTTACATTAGGATCAGGCTTCTTTCTTCAGGAGGTTATTGCAAATTTGAAGATCAGCTTGTTCAGATTTTAAGTTTTAGTTCCTCTCTCAAGCATTTTTTTTTCATTAGGGAATCCAGACTATATGAAAACTTTCATATATCCCCAGACAGAGACAGCTTGTCCCTTGTATTGGGATTACGTGGTAAAGGTTTGGTAGCAGGAGGGCTGCAGGGGTGGCTTCTGTGAGAAGATTCCAGCAGCTGCCCCATGTCAGATCAGAGCCAGCTCCAGCTGGCTCCAGAAGGGACCCACCGCTGGCCAGACCTGAGCCAGTGAGCGACACTGGTTGTGCCTCTGGGAGAGCAGATTTAAGAAAAGGAAAAAACTGCTGTGCAACAGCAGCTGGGAGGGAGAGGAGGGAGGAACAGCCCTGCAGACACCAAGGTCTCAAGTTCCTCAGTAGTCGAGGTCGACCG
>VXAL01015959.1:0-12666 GCA_013399475.1 Chauna torquata | reverse complement strand
GGACGGTAACCGGCTGTCGGTGCTGCTGAAGAAGATGCACTTGTTCCGGAGCTCCAGCTACGAGATCCGGCTGGAGGGCGAGGGGGGCAGCCTGCCCCGCATCCAGGGCATCCGCTGGGTGAGTGCGGGGACACGGGGACGGCGGGGACACGGAGACAGCAGGGACACGGGGACAGCGGGGACACGGGGACTGCAGGGACACAGGGACAGCGGGAACACGGGGGCAGCAGGGACATGGGGGCAGCAGGGACATGGGGGCAGCAGGGACAAAGGGCACCGACCCCAGATGCAGGAGCCCCCATGCTGCCTGCTCCCCCCGCTGCACCCCTCAGCATCCCGCCCTGCACCCGGAGGCTGGGGGCTTCAAGGCAGAGCCGCTGCCGGAGCCGAGCGGGGTCGCCGGGCTTATCGCAGCCTCCAGCCCCGCTTTGCAGGGCAGCTCTGGCCTTTCCCTGCCTCCTCAGGTGGCCTGGCAGCGGGCCGTGAGCTGAGCCCTGCTCCCCGCTGCTGTTTGCTGGCTGCGAGGCAAGGCGTGCAGCGAGCGCGGTTCTGCAGCCGCCAGCCCCAGCCCCTTCTCCGGGCGCAGCTGGCAGCGAGGCATGAAATGAGCCCGGTGCCATTGTGCTCCAGCGCGCAGCGCCCGGGCAGCTCACCCCAACCTCCAGCGTGCGAACAGGAAGCACCTTCCCCGCGCCTGCAGCACGCAGGGTTCAAAATGTTCCCTCCCCGGCAGGTCAGACCGTTTCTACAGGCGAAACCGGTCGCTTGGCAGCGGGACGGTGCCCGACGCCACATCCTCCATCCCCAGCCCACTGCAGTCCCCTTGCTGGGAGCTGCCGTCCCCTGGGGTTCAAAAGGGTCCCCGCTGCCAGCCCCTCACTGCCCCCTTGGTGCTGGGGGTGGCCGCAGGCACCTGGAGCCCCAGCCGAGCCCTGTAGCCGCCCACCTTCCCCTTCCCACGCTGCCTGACCTGGGACAAACGTTCTTAAGGAATAAGGTGAAATTACTTTACGCGTTTCTGGGCAGTGTGCAAGCTCCTTCACAAGAAAAAAGCTTTTCTCCCTTTTTTTCCTCTCCTTCTTCCTGATTTTTTTCTCCCCAGAACTTGTAGGAACTCAATTTGGGGTATTTTTTTCTTTAAGAGGGGCAAAAAGCAGGGGGCTCGGGACTGCAGCCGGTTGCAGCGTCGCTGTTTGAAAGTGCTGGACTAGCATAAACCTGGCAAAATCTGCCAGCGCAGTGGCACGTGCAACATGGCAGGGGTGTCCCCCCTGCGTGGCTCCCTCAATGCATGGGGACACCCGATGGTCATTTGAGGGGACAGAGCTGATCCTTGTGGGGAGGGGGACAGAGAGGGCATTTTCCCCAGTTTTTGCAGGTACGAGGGTGCTCGGGAGAGGAGCAGGAATGGGAGAGGCGGGTGGTGGGGAACGAGCTGGCTGTGCCTGGGAGACACGATGTCCCTTGTCCCTATCACTGCAAGCTGCTGGAAGCTCCTCCTCGCGCGTGGCTCTGTCACATCCCTCCTGGGGACCCGCTTGCCTGTCCCTGCTGCCACCAGGTCGCTTCCAGCTCTGCTCTTTGCCACGAGGCTCCAGCTCAGGTGCCGGTGGGGCACCGCAGACCGGCGTCCCCAAGCAGCTGCACCTGTCCCACAGCACAAGTGCCATCATCACCACGTCCCTGGAGAGGACGGAGGGGACAGAGCAGGTCCCCTGGAGACCCCTCCCCAGCGAGGGTCCCGGGGGAAGCGAGCCCCTGGCTGGCTGCCGTGCCTTTGGAGCCTGCGGATGGGCGAGGACTTTCTCCGGAGCCGTAAAGCCTGAAATAGCTCCTGTTGTTTTCCTCGGGATCCCAAACAAAGCAGCGCGCGAGCGCGGAACGGTCGCTGCCGGCCTTGGCCGCTCGCCCACGGCTGCCGGATTTCTGGAGACCGGCAGGATCTCAGCGCCCTCCTGTCCCGTAAGCAGGAAGATGGAAATAGGCAACTCCTTAGGAAGCGCTTTGGAGACGGCGGCCGCGATGCTGCCACGATTTGGGGGGGGGAGCATCCTGTGGGGCCGGACCCGGGAACCGCACAGCTCCCGTGCTCGGGGAGCTGGGGAGCAGCCGTGCGTGGGAGGGCGTTTTGGGGGATTTTGCACGCATTTCAGAGCTGGTCTTGCAACGAGAAAACGCCTGCAGGGAGAAACCTCCCTGAGCAGTTGTCCTTGGGCGGGGAAGGCTTTTCTCAGTCTCCTTCACTGTCCTTGCTTCGAGGAGGACCGTGGCACGTTCTGGCTCTCTGCCCCAAGGACAGACCCGGTTTATGGGGTGACGGCAAAGCCTGTTCTGTGTGGGGACCGGCGTGGCTGGCGCCTGCACGTGGAGCGGGTGGCATCGCCCTGCGGGTCCCACAGGAGGCAGCTCTGCGCTCCGGCTGCAGCCCAGCTCCTATTTGCAAACATTTGCTCTGCAATTGTCGGAGCGTTTCCTGCTCCGCGGGGCGTCACGAGGCTCGGGAAAGTTTGCAGAGTGAGTAAGTGGCAGTGTCCCAGCTTTTGTGACAGCAGCCGGGCTGGGAGCGTCTCCAGGGACCTGCTGCGCTCGCAGAGCCACTTGTTTTCCATCCGCTCCCTGAATCGCTCCTGAGCCTCTTGCAAACTGCTGCCTGCANGAAGCCCTGGGGGTTTGGAAAGGGCTGGAGGAGTTGGAGCAGCCTGAGCCAGGCAGAGCACCCGTCCGTGCGCCCGTCGGTGGGTGCTCACCTCCATCGCCCGCCTGCACCCAGAGGTCCCAGGGCGGTTTGGTTTCCCTGCAGCTCCCTGCTACGTGTTTTTTTTTCCCTGAACTCCTTTGCAAAGGAGGATTCTGCAGCTCATCACCCCTGGCTTCCTTCACAGGGGCTTTAATCTGGGCTGTCCCTCTCGCTGGGGTTGCTCAAACCATCACCAGCAGCCCGGAGCCAGCAGATCCGAAGAGGACTTGGCCCAGAAGACGCAGAATTGCCAGAATTGCATTTGGAGCACCCACCTCTTCCCCCCTCCAAGTGCTGCAGGACCTTTCCGCAG
Organism: Chauna torquata; assembly: GCA_013399475.1. NCBI lineage: Eukaryota > Metazoa > Chordata > Aves > Anseriformes > Anhimidae > Chauna > Chauna torquata. The sequence continues at coordinate 9,616 of VXAL01015959.1, read as the reverse complement.
CTTTTCGCAAAGCAACCAGAAACAACCGGGGGGGCCACAAAGCCTTCCCCTGGAGATGAACCCCTCGGGTGGCAGCACCGCGAGGAGGATGCTCCTCACCCTGTCTTGGCGTTAATGCTCAAAGTGCACCCACTGCCTCCGCGGGCAGCGCGTGGAGAACAGGTCTGGTGGGTGCTCTCGGCTTCCCGCTGCCCGTGCTGTGTTCAGCGCACGTGGTGGAGACGAGAGGTTGTGTATTCGGGGCTGTGGCCGTGTGGGAGCCCTCGGCCCTTGCACGGCTGCTGCTGTCGGCGCCGCGGTGGGCTGCACCGGGTGGGGAACGGAGGAGCTGCTCATCCCTGCTCTGCTCTTACCCAAAGCATCCCTTCCCTGAGGGGGAAGAAAACAGCAGAAAAAGAAGCACAAGGAGAAAAAAGCACCTGCTGATGGGGATGACCGGAGGGAAGGGCAGCAGTGGAGATGCCGAGGACACAGATGTGGCTCCGGAGGGGGACGAGCATCGCGACCGTCGCTGTTTGGATGAAGCATCCCTCGTGGTTTAACGAGCGCTGTTCGAGCAGCTCGGTTCGCAGAGCGGCTGAGGATGGCGTGAGCAGCAGGTGCTGGGAGTCCTCCGGCCGCTAGCAATGCCGAGCAGCTCCGTCGGGTGCCCGGAGCGGATTTTTTTTTGGCAACCCTGCCCTTTGATGCCTGGCAGGGTCAAATCCAAGCCCCTGCTGGGCTGTGGCTTGGACCGCAGCACGCACCCTGCTAATGGAGACAGCTCCAAGCTATTCCTGACGGTGCAGTGACGGATTGCTCCAGGAAGGAATCCCCGAGCCCAAAAGGGTGTTGCTATTTTGGGATTGGCGTTGGTGAACGGCAAAGACATTAGAGGAGCTTGTTTAGAAAATAGCAGTGGGCCAACTCATCGCGTGTTGATTCAGTGTCTGTTAAACAAAGCAAAAAACTCAGTGGGTGACTGGGGTTTTCCGTTCCCAAAGGGTGCATTTTTATGAAGAAACGGTTCAGAGGAGGAGAGAGAGGCTCAGCGCTGAGGTACGAGAGCCGCAAGGAGCAGGGATGAGCAGCGGGGAGAGGAATTATCTTCTCCCTGCTCCCAGTGACTCGCAGCTCGGGCTTCCTGAGCTGGAAGCAGCATCTTTGCGTGCGGCAGATATTTTTGGTCTCCCTTTAACCTATCCAGCCCCTTTCTGTGCCCTGCGGCAGGGAGTGCCGCGGCACAGCCGTGCCCCCGGTTTGTGTCCCCCTGCCCACCACACTTAGTTCATGTCCGCTCCTTCGCCTTGCAAGAGACGACGGGAAACCGCCCCGTATTCGCCTTCATCGTGCCGTGTCTTGCACGCCTCCGTCGTATTCAAACGTCCTCAAGGATAAGGCTTTTCTGAGCATTTTGCTGTGTTTTTCTGTCTTTCTATCGTTTCTCTTCGAGGCTGAGCACTGAATGGCCGCGTGAAATGGGTGTGCCACGGATTTATGCCGAGGCGCAGCAGGGTTTCCTATTTTCTTCTCTTCCTGCCGACACCCATCCCACTATTTGCATTTTTTACAGCTACGGAGGCCCGAGCTCATGCCACGCTTGGGAAGCGACGATCAGCTCAGAGCCTCTGACCACGAACAAGGGGAATTTGGGCTTGTTTTCTTCTGATATCCCTTCCTTACATATGTCTGGGTTGAATTTCACCCGCTGCTCTGCTTCCCCACTGTTCCCTCTATCTTTTAAGCAAAAACTCACCCCCAGGAGGATCCATCCCCGTGCCCCGTGTCCACCCGAATGCTTTTGCCGAATGTGAGCAGACCGCGTCAGCACGAGCCTGGTGGCTTTCTGCCTTGCTGCTCCCGAGTTTCCAGGATCCCCCCTAAAACCCTGTGGAAAAAAGCAGCTTCATTTTTGCCACCTGCAGCGCTTGGGTACCAAGGGAAGCGCGAGGTTGCACGTCACCCTTAGCAATTCAGCTGTCTGGCTGCCGAGCTCCTGCGGGCATGGGGCCACCGCGTCCCGGTGGTTTGTTTCTGCTTATTTTTCATGATTTATTGTATGAGCTTTTCTGGCTGTGCTTTGATCTGAGACCAGTCCCTGATGTGTTGACTGCAGAGCAGGGTTTGGGCATGCTCAAGCGTGTGGACAAAACATCATCATCATCATCACTCTCTGCCGTCCTCGTCCTGCCGCAGGATGGGCTGGCAGCGGGTCCGGTCCTCCAGCTCTTCAAGGCTTCCTTGGGCCTTTCCGCTGGAGTTTGTGATCTTTTCCATCCTCCTTGTTTGGACCCGGCTTCAAAGCTGGAGAAAAACCTTGGGGCTTTCCCTCTCCCTGCCTGGGGCCGCTCTGCCTTCCCATGGATCTTTCTGATGTCCTCTGCGAGCGGCGAGCGTTTGCTCCGTGTCTCAAATAGGGTGCCTTTGATCCTTGTTTGCAAGGGTTTTACTTTTAACTTCCTTCTTTTATCTCCCGGTTTGCTTGTGTGAATGCGCTTCCCGTCCTGGAGTTAAACATCACCGCGGGGGGGGTCGCGGGGTTAGGTCCCTGGTGCGCACGTGGGGTTGCTGCAATGCGGCGAGGGACGCGGGGTGCTCTGGGCCACATCCAGGCTTGCGTCCCCTCCGGGACATCCCAGCTGCTCCTCGAAGCAGGTTTTCAGCGGTGCCCAAAGAGTTCTGCTTGGCGGGAGCTCCGCTGGATGCATTGCGGTCGCGTCGGTGCGCCCAGCAGCGTGCGAGGGAAAATGGGCGTAAAGGGAGAGCGGCTGGAAGCGAGGGTGATGCGGGGAAAAATGAACAGGCAGCGGTTTGTGGCTGCAGGCGTTGGAGGGGTCTGTTCTCAGCAAAGACGGAGCAGAGTGAAGACTTTGCTGTGGTTTTAGGGGGATGGTGCTGGCGAGCACTCAGGGATGCGTGCGTCCTCTCCTGGTGTGGAACGGATGAGGCTGAACGGTACCTGGGGTGTGCAGGGTGCAGGGAGCACGGCAGAACCCCCACGGCCACCAACCCCCTTCTTTTTGGTTTTCCAGACCCCGCTTTTGGACACTGAGTCTTCCCTGGACTATGGACACAGCCTTACCCAGGTGGGTGGACAGGGAATGCCCACAGGGACAGGAGTTTGGTGCTTGGGGAAGGGGCGATGGAGGGGAGAAACATCTTGAAAGCTGTGCTGGGTTGGGGGGCCCGTGTTGCGATGCTCTGTCCCTTGGGCTCAGCCACTCCTGGGGCTGGGGATGAAGATCCCGGGGTGCTGGGGTGGGCTGCAGGCTTACTGCACCCTGGCACCGTTTTGGGAAGGTTCAGCACGAAGCCTGGTGGCACGGACTGCGCGAGCTGCCCGTCACTGCCCGTGCCCTCCTGCTTGCCCCACAAACCATATAACCTCATTTTCCCCCCAGGCATCCTCGGAGAAGATCTGGCGAGCCGGGAAACTCCTCTTCACCCACCTCACCAGCACCTGCCCCAGCCTCATCCGGGACCACAAGCATCACCTGCGGCACCACAGGTGGGACAGCGAGCATCCGCGCCGTGCTTGGGGACACCGGGGGCTGTGAAGGACCCTCCGATGAGCGCTTGGCCGCGCTCCTGGGCGCTGCAGCCCCATTTTGGGGGCCTTTCCCATGCTTCTTCCCCCTTGCAGGCAGTGCTGCTCCGGGAAGGAGCTAGTGGACTGGCTGCTGAACGCAGGGCTGGCCATCCAGACACGCAGCCAGGCCGTCGGCGTGGGCCAAGTGCTGGTGGACGGAGGGGTCCTGACGCACGGTGAGCGCTGCCGGGGACCCTCTGGGGCTGCGGGTGCTGGGTGCACCGGGTCACCCTGCTCCTGCAGCACGCTGCGGTCTCCCGTGGGTGCACATGGTGCCGTGCACGCCCGAGCTCACGCGCTCTTCCCCCCGCAGTCAAGCAGGAGTGGCATTTCCAGGACAAGGACACCCAATTTTATCGCTTTGCCGAGCTGGAGCTGAGCCCCGAGCCCAGCGCAGGGCTGCGGGACGCGGAGGAGCTGCTGGAGGCAGTGGCTTTCCTGGCCCAGATGGGTCCTGACGCGCTGCTCACCATGGCCCTGCGCAAGCCGTGAGTGCCCGGGTGCTCCCCGGGGGCTGGGGGGCTCGGTTGGACCCTGCTGCATGCAGGTCTGGAGATGCCAAAGGCTGCTGCGGAGGGGATGCCCCGAGCATCTCTTCCCCAGCTGTCAGGTCGAGGACTTGAGGGGATGCCACCAGCTTCTGCCTGGAGCAGGGGTGTCAGCCCAGGCTGTGGCAGGGAGGGGGTGCGGGCCCCTGGAGTGCTGTGGCGGCTGCTTACCCACCCCTCCCCTCCCAGGCCTGCCCAGCGCACGGAGGACGAGCTGGAGCTCATATTTGAGGAGCTGCTCCACATCAAAGCCGTGGCTCATCTCTCCAACTCGGTGAGTGCAGCTGCGCCCCGCTCCCCCCGTACCGCGTGTGTGCCCCCCACACCTGCATCCCTCCCTTCCCGAATCCTCCTGCGTCCTCCTCCTCTCCTGGCCCTCTCCAGCCATCCCTGGGGCCGCCTGCCACCCCATCACCCCGTCCCGAGCGTGTCCCCTCCTCGCTCGGTCCTGAGGGCGGGCGCCTCTCGCCGCAGGTGAAGCGGGAGCTGGCGTCCGTGCTGATGTTCGAGTCGCACCAGCGGGCCGGCACCGTGCGTGAGTACCACGTGCTGCAGGACAGGAGGTCCCCTGGTGCGGGGTCCCCAGGCAGGGCGGACATTGCCATCGGTGTGGATGCTCCTGCTGCCTCTTCATGGGCTGGGGATGGAGGGGACCAAAGCGCTCGCTGGGGCTGGGTGGGATGGGGCTGACGGATGCTCGGGCTCTCCCCCATGCGGGTGCTGGACACCGCGGTTTTCCCTGCAGTGTTCAGCCAAGGAGATAAAGGCACCTCGTGGTACATCATCTGGAAGGGCTCGGTGAACGTGGTCACCCATGGCAAGGTAAGCGCGTCCCTGCGCAGCCACCCTGTCCTTGCCGTCGCTGGGTGCCTAGGTGGTGGGGCTCTCCAGCTGCTCCACTTCACCGATCCGGAGCGGGGACCAGGGCTCCCAGCCCATCCCTGTCCCCCCGCAGGGCTTGGTGGCCACCCTGCACGAGGGGGACGACTTTGGGCAGCTGGCGCTGGTGAATGACGCACCCCGCGCTGCCAGCATCATCCTGCGGGAGGACAACTGCCACTTCCTGCGGGTGGACAAGCAGGACTTCAACCACATCCTCAAGGTGGGCAGGGGGCCTGGGGGCTCCCGTGCTGGGCAAGGCGGCGTTGCCCCATCCCAGGCACCCTCCGGGGGCTGCGGGATGTGCAGAGCCGTGGCGTTTGCAGGGGAGGAAGCTTCTCTGCGTGCCGATGTGGGTTTTGGGGTGCAACCAACCGACTGGGCGTTGCTTGCTCCCCGCAGCCCAGTGCCTGCTCACACTGGGCTTGGAGGCAATGCCAGCTGCGTGCTGGGGTGCCAGAAGCCGCGAGCAATTCTGTCTGCAGCCCGTGCTGCTTGCTGGGGGCTGGTTTTGCCCAAGGACCATCGCCGCAGCCCGGGGAGGGCAGACTGGGGCCACCGAGCTGGGCTGACGGCCGATTTCGCCCTCTAGGACGTGGAGGCCAACACCATGCGCCTGAAGGAGCACGGGAAGGTGGTGCTGGTCCTACAGAAAAACCTGCAGGGTGGCAGCAACCAGCCGGCCGCGGCGCGGAGCAGCAGGTGACAGCTGCCTGTCCCCGTCCCTCCTTCCTGCAGGCACGCCGCAGCGCTGCCACCCGGTGCTGCCTGTCCCCCGGCCGCCTTGCTGGCCATGGCTCAGCTCGGAGCCAGCACCGCAGCCGCGTTCCGGCTCCCCTTGGAGGAGTTATGGGATGACCGTGTCCCCAGAGGCAGAACGGGGATGCCAAGCCGTGCCCGCTGTCCGTGCTGAGTGTTGTGTCCTTCGCTGATGCATGCGCCCTGTGCTCTGCCCCCAGGTACCTGGTGATGGCCGGGACACCAGAGAAGATCCTCGAGCATCTGCTGGAGTTCATGAGGCTCGATGCGACACTCTACGACCCCGTGGGTAGGTGGGGGCTCGCGCCCACCCTGCGCTGCTGGGGGTCCCAGCTGGGAGACCAGCACCCTGTGGGGCTGCCCTGCTCTCCGTGCTGTCACCACCACAGGAGTTCAACGAAAAAAGCCGCTTCTCTCACTGTAAAATCCCTCATTCGGGCTGGGAGAGGGAGGCAGCTCCAGAGCATCTCCTCCCTCCCCTCCCACATCCCTGCCTTTGGAGAGGAGCAGAACAGGGTGAGCCAGGAGATGTCCCCAGCGGATAAAAAATCAAAGCTGCTGAGCTGGCGCCATCCGAGGCTGCTTTGCGTTAAATCTCCTCCAAGCACTGAACTTTTTACATTTTCCTTCTTTCCAAAAAGCCTGCAGTTTTGTCAACCCTTTCCTCAGCATTTAGGAGCAAAAAGTGACCTGCAAGTAGCATGGTTGCCGTGGGGGGAAGACCCCAGGACAACCCCACAGGGGACACGGGTGTCTTCAGCCCACTGTGGGTGCCACGAAGCGTGATGGGGGCTGTCCTGCTCTCTTCCAGACACCCTCCTGGGGGATTTCCTGCTGACCTACACCGTGTTCATGCCAACCTTGCAGCTCTGCAGAGCCCTGCTGCACCAATATCCTTCTGTGGCTGGAGGGGGGGCCCACGGCACACACACCCCTAGCTGGGAACCAGCAAGCTCAGCTTGGTCCCTGTCACCCGAGTGGGACATTAGGGATTGGCCATGGGAACCCCAAATCCCCCAGGCACATCCCCATTCCCATCCTGTCCTCAGGGGTGAGGGGTCCCCTCGCTGCCCTGCCCGTTCCCCTGCACCGCGTCGCCCGTGCTGGTGCCCTTAACTGGTCCCAGTTTCCGCGCGGAGCCGCTGGAGGGCTCGGAGCAGGAGAAGGCCACCTACTCCCTGCACAAGCGCCGCAAGATCCTGCGCCTGGTGAGCCAGTGGGTGCTGCTCTACGGGCGTCTGCTGCAGGGCGACCGCAGCACCACGGCTCTGCTGCAGGTACCGGGAGCAGGGGACGTCCCCACGCCGGGTCCGGCCACCGCCGCGCCGTGCTGACCGGCCACCCCTTTCCTCCCGCAGAACCTCGCCGACCTGGCGAGCCAGGACCCTCGCCTGGGTGGGATGGTGCAGGAGCAGGCGCAGGAGCGCCGGCGGCCCCGAGCGTGAGTCCCCCAGGGGAATCGCGGGCATCTCCATCCCAAACAGCGCCTGGCCGTACCCCGGTGCCACCGCTGATGCCCTTGTCCCCGGGACCTCGGGGGACTGCATTTCACGTGCTGCGGGGTGGCTGCTGGCTAACGCCGCCTTTTCTCCTCTCTGTGCAGGCTGGAGAACGGAGACGGCAGCGTTTCTCCCCAGCCCAAGGTAGGGGAAGCCCAGGGGGTGCCGGGCCAGGGGGGTCTGGGGAGCTGGGACCCCCAGAGGAGGGGTGGCCAGGGGGGTGGCGTCCTCCCCACTCTCTCCCACCTTGGCCGCAGGCTCGGAGCTCCATGAGCTGGCTCGCGAGCCAGGAAGAGGCGGCTTTGAGCAACAGCTGTGCCTTAAGAGCCCAGGACAAAGGTAGGGGTCACACATATGCGGGGACACCGGTGGGGACAGTCTCCCCGGGATGTGGCCATCCCCTCTCCACCGGCCACGATGCTGAAGCCTTTCCCCTCGTAGTGCCCTACGAGATCTACAGACCGGACCACTCGTGCCTTATCACAGTGCTGCCCATCAACGCTTCGGTGCGGGACGTCCTGCGGTCCCTCGCCCCCCGGCTCGGCCGGGATGGCGAGCACCTCCTGGTGAAGGTGAATTCAGCTGGAGGTGAGCGGCTGGCCCGGGGCACCCTGGGGTCCCTCAGTGGAGGTCTGCAGGCACCCCAGCGCCCGTCCCCCTGTCTCCTGCAGATAAAGTGGGGCTGCAGCTGGAAGCCGTGGGGGTGTTCACCTCGCTGGGGCTCAACGAGCGGCTCTTTGCCGTGAGCGTGGAGGAGCTGGGCAGCTTGGTGAGCGTGGGGGCCGTGCTGGTGGGGTGAGCGTGGGGATGGGGGCTGCTGGATGGGGACACCGGTCGGCAGCTCCTCGCATTGTGGCTCCAGAGCTCTGACTGAGAGGCAGCAGGCTGGGCATCGCTTTGCCCCGTGGAGCAAGTCTCTTGCCGCTTGCTCCTGCTCCTTCAGCTCCAGTGCATCCTGGAGGTGATGGGGGGGTCCACGAACTGAGATCAAGGTGATGGGGGGGTTTCAGTGAGCTGAGCAAGAGGCGAAAGAGGGGGGATCCATGAGCATGCTGGAGGTGATGGAGAGGGTTCGATGAGCTGAGCTGAAGGTGTTGGGGGGATCAATGACGCAAGCCGGCAGTGGAAGAGGAGCAGCGAGTCAGGCTGGAGGCGATGAAGGGGGATGCACGAGACAAGCCAGAGGGGACGGAGAGGGTTTTCAAGCCAAGCCAGAGGCGGTGGAGGGAGCTCATCGAGCCCAGCCGCAGGCATGAGCCCAGCTCTGACCTCGGCTGCCTCCGTAGCGGCTCAGGGTTGGGGGTGCCCCTCTGCCCCTCATCCTGCCCCTGTGCACAGACCCCCCATCCCGAGCAGCTGGGCCCCCACGTCGGCTCCTCAGAGACCTTGGACCTCATCAGCTCCAAGGACCTGGCCAGCCATCTCACGGACTACGACTGGAACCTCTTCAAGAGCATCCACCAGGTACGGGCAGCGCCTGGATGTGAGGGGGGGGGGAAACACCTCCGGCGTGGTTCTGGGGGTGCACCCCACGTCCTCGGCCACCCTCAGCCACGCCGTCGGCCCCACAGGTGGAGATGATCCACTACATCGTGGGGCCGCAGAAGTTTCACGACGTGACCACGGCCAACCTGGAGCGCGTCATGCGGCGCTTCAACGAGCTGCAGTACTGGGTGGCCACGGAGCTGTGCCTCTGCCCTGACGTGGGCAGGAGAGCCCAGCTCCTCCGCAAGTTCATCAAGCTGGCTGCGCAGTGAGTGCCCCACCACCCGCGTCCCATCCCCGTCGGGACAGGCTGGTGGCTTCCCAGCTGACCCTGTCCCTGCCCGCAGCCTCAAGGAGCAGAAGAACCTGAATTCCTTCTTCGCGGTGATGTTTGGTGTGAGCAACACGGCCGTGAGCCGCCTCGCCAAGACCTGGGAGGTAACAGCCCTCGGGCTCCTGCCAGGTCCCCTGGGCTCTGCAGGGACAGATCTGGGTCCCCTGGCCTGGACAAGGGACGAGGGTGGCCAGGCTGCTGGGCTCCAAGCTGAGCCTGTACCCAAAAGCTTTGGGAGGCAGGGAGCGCGTTTTCTACCAGGCAGGGGGCCGGGATCTGGCCGTGCATCTGCTTAGATCCGAAATCCCGCGCACCGCAGTGGAAATGGGCTCCAAGCTCCCAAGCACCCGGAGCAAGCAGCATCACGGAGAGGGGCATTGGGATGGGGGGCTCGGAGGTGCCTGGAGGTCTGGGGGGGTTCAGGTGCAGGGGGGCGGCACGGGGCTGTCCTGACCCCCTCTCCGTGCAGAGGCTGCCCCACAAGATCCGGAAGCTGCACGCAGCGCTGGAGCGGATGCTGGTGAGTGCGGCTGCTTCCCGCAGA
>VXAL01015958.1:938-11310 GCA_013399475.1 Chauna torquata | reverse complement strand
TTATTATTATTATTTTTTTACTGTTTCTTATAGATAGATACAGCTAGAAAGACTGTAGGTATTGAACTTCTTGAAAGTGATTCATCGGGAAGACTTGTTTTGAAACTTCTTTAAAATGAAGTGCCCCAATTAGTAAGGTGAAATGATAGTAAGTTTAGATGTTGCTTTGAAACATTCTACCTTAGAATATAGGTTTGGGCAAGAATTTCCTCACTGGAACAAGATTTCTCTTGAGATTTCCTGTGCTTCCGCTTTTATTTTCGATGATTTTGAAATCAGAAGGGACAGAAAAACATGAAAAATTTATTTAAGGCAGAGTTTTCCAATCTTCTGATTTTGAAGCCAGTAAAGAAAACTAGTGTGGCTTATATTCTAATTATCACACGGTCTGACTGTAATCATTGGAAATTCTGTAGCAAAGTGTGGGAAAATAATTTTTCTTCAGATTGGGATTAAACATTCATCACACTTCAGATAATTTATTAGTTGTGTAATGTATTTTTTCCTAAAATAATTTTAAATAGTTAATTTAAAGGTTGTGGTATCATTATTAGGCAAGGAGTATTTATATATATATATTTTTTCAGAACTACTTTGCTCGAAACTTTTATAACATGAGGATGTTGGCATTATTTGTTGCTTTTGCCATCAACTTCATCCTGCTTTTCTATAAGGTAAGCTTGTCACAATATTACTTTTAAAGTTGTATTCTGAAAAACATTCAGGTTTTGTAGACAGTATTCTATGATAAAACTGTCTAGCCTAACAGATTGAATGCCCTCTTCAGTCTGCTACTTCAGAGATCTAACAGAGTGATAGCTAATACGTTTGTATGAAGTAATAACAGATTTCCATTACACAAATAGCTATTTCCAAAGTTCTGTTCTGTGGGAGATGCAGCAGAGAGAAAGGTGTACCTGTGCCTCAGATGCTCCATTTCCCAGTACAGTGACTCAGCCAAGCCCAGCCTTCACTGACAATTTAAGCTAATACGCAGCAGCTGAGATATTTTATTGTGCCAGCACACTCCTCTGAAAGGATGTATACAGCAAGGGGAAGTCACATCATCTTAAGCTGCCTAGAATATCACTGTCAAGGCCTTTACTATAGTTAATACAACTCTAAATTTTCAGACTTGAATCAGTTCCTGGAAGAGCTCTGCTGTTAAAGGTTACATGTGGCTATGTCAGGAGTTCACTGAGCTTCTTCAAGGAGGACTATGCCCTTTCTTGAATTCAAGATGATAAATTCAATATGGCCCAAATTTGCAATGGAAAGAGAGTAAAAGAAAATCTACACTGTCATAGATTAGTGTAACAAGATGAAAGGGTCTCTGTGAGGTATTCCCTGTGGTCATTTTTCTGCAAAAAATTATTGCCTCACAATTATATTGTCCTGGGTAAGATTGTTTTCAGCTGTACTATTTAGCTTGTAGCGGTGTAAAACTACTGTCGAAGGAATACACCTGCAATATTAAGATTTAAGTGAATTAAACAGGTGTCCACCTCTGCTGTGACAGAAGAAAAGGAAGTTCCTATGGTGTCTACTGGAGAAAGTATGAAGTTGAACAGCTTGGAGAGTGACAGCCAGAGGGTCATTGCAGTGCATTATGTCCTGGAAGAAAGCAGTGGCTACATGGAGCCCACACTGCGGATTTTGGCCATCTTGCACACAGTCATCTCCTTCTTCTGCATCATAGGATATTACTGTTTGAAAGTAAGAAAAAATGAATGTTCTTTTTTCTTCCAGCTGCCAACTTTTTTGTCCATTGAGTGGTATAAATTGGAACAAAGTCATAGCAACTTTGCTGAAGCAGGTTGAGGAACCATGTAAAGAAACACTATTCTGTTAAGTGTAACCTACAGAGAAACCATGACTTAGGTGACTTGTGAATTCAGGAGGTTACAGGCCAGAGCCTGATTTGCTGGTCTGGCATGGGATTGTAGGATCAGTATTTCCACAGTTACCATGTCAGCTAGACAATTATAGCAGTAACCTGTTTCGGGAACTTCTTGTGACTGTCAAACAGTGAATGGGCATGGCAAGAGGAAGCTGGACGAGTGTCTGCATAATTAGTTTGTCAGCTGAAAAGCATGCAGTACTTTGGAGTACCACTACTGTGTGCTGTGACTATAGACAATGTGCACTTTTTATACGCACTTTGATAATTGTGTTTGGGCAGGAACTTAAACCTCTTTTAAAGGAATATCTTGCAGATGATCTCTGTTAGGGTGGTAAGAAATAAAGATGCTGCCTTTAAAGGCAAAGTGCTGCTTCTGTTTTAGGAAGACCAAATGCCATACATCTCTGGAGCCAGGCGGAGTATATCTGGGATGCACTTTCCCCCATTTTTATACTCTTCCCCAGGCAAACACTCTAGGTCAGAGGGCAAGACAGGGTATTAAATTGAATGGACCTTTGGTCTGACCCAGTATGGCTGCTTCTTTGTCTTTACATGTATAATTTCTTAATTAAGATTTTATATGGACCTTGATATTTTTCTTTTCCTCTTTTAATGGATAATAGTTTTTCTATGCCAAAAAGACACAATCTGCATTAGTAGTTGAGGCAAATGATCATCATGTTGTTGCATTAATTGTTTGATTTTCCTCTATACCTTAAGTTTCTCTGCAGATCAACAAATACTAAAACATTTTCCTGTTTCACTGGTTGGCATACACAGTGAAAGCTCAGGTTTCTGGATTTTGAGATGTCCTCTTCTCCTACCTCATAGCTATTCTCTTGAACTCTTTATGGTGCTTTCACACATTATTTTTTACAACTACATTTATTCTCTGACTAGAAGTGAAAGACATTATTATTTGCCGTAAGGAATTGCATTCTTTCCAACTCTGAACTGTGGAGAAAAGACCAAATGTAGTTTCAGTCTCTGTCTTTAGAGATGCATTGCTTTCAGAATTAAAAGTCTTCATAACTGCAGTTCTGTGTATATTTGCTCCTAGAGAGTGTTCCACATGAAATCCACTAAATTTTTCTCAATGAGCTGTATGAAAATAAGATTGGAACTATTGTTATTGTATGTAATGCAATTGCCATCTTACTCAAGTAGTCTAATTTTCATTGTTACTGTTTCAGTATACCCATGACAAGTCTTAACTAGTAATACAGTCACCATTGCAGGGTGGATGAGTTTTGGGGACCTGTGAAATAATTCCAGGGAAAAGCAGGATTTACTTTCAAAGTAAACCTAATCAAGCACTCTGCTGTACATGTCAATGCTCTAAAACACGCATTTCCATTGGTAACAGATTTCTATGGAAAATCCAGTCCACTGGGACTACTAGTTACATCTGCCTTCTAAGAATGTATTGTTGAATGTCATCCAGCTGATGAAAAAGAGTTGTAGGAAAAGCCTGATCCTTACTGCTCAGGTGTCTCAGTTGCTGCAATTGTTTAAGGATTTTACTTTCTCCCAATCTGCTTTCGACACTGTGAAACTTGAAAAATTCTTTAACAAATGAAAGGCAACCTCTAATACCTCTGGGTGCCAAAATACAATCCAAAAGTGTGATCCCAAATTAATATTTTGGAACTAGAATTTCTAAGGATTTTAAGATTATTTTTTAGCTCTCTTTTACATGACTAGCTCTAATAGCTCCATACAACTGCGGAATTATTTTTATTTGAATAACCCTATTTCAGATTTTTTGGCCATCTAATTATAATTATGCTGTACACTGTAGTTATGATTCTGAACGGTCTGGTCTTTGTGCATCTATACATACCTTCAGAGTGTTCTGGGCAGTTGTCAAGTCCTCTAATTTTTTGAAGTATTATTTTATATGTGTTCAGTTTTTGTATTTAGTTTTTCATGACAACCAGCTTTTATCATAAGTTTTCAGACATCTCAGTGCATTTCAACTAATTTCTTGTATGTTGATTTTTTTTTTTCAACTGCAGGTTCCGCTGGTTATTTTTAAGAGAGAAAAGGAAGTAGCAAGGAAATTGGAATTTGATGGGCTGTATATAACTGAACAGCCCTCAGAAGATGATATTAAAGGGCAATGGGATAGACTTGTAATCAACACACAGTGAGTTTTTGCTTACTCTGTCTCTATAACTTCATAAGGAATTATTCTTCAAACTCCACAGTTATATAGGTGATGGGCCTGCTTGTCTGAAATAAACAATTGTGAGGTGTATATTTCCAGGAAGGATATACAAAATATCTCAATCACATATAATGCTAATGTTTGTTATCACTTTTAATCTTCTCCATTCACAGATTTTTGCTTTAAATTTTCTTTTTCTTTTTTTTTTTTTTTTGTTCCATATGTTAAAAAAAATTGCAACGAACTTCTTTTTGGCAAACACAGTGATGATTGTTTATTACTGTCAGTTCAAGAGTGAACTTGGGTTTGGATCCTTTTAGTGTCTCTTGAAGGCTCTCCTTTGGGAACATATTTAAAGTTCTGACTCTGCCTTTTGGGATTATGTGACCCAAATGCTTTGGAACCCTGTCTGCAGGTATCAGCTCAGCTGCTCTTTCCCAGCCATGCTAATGTGATAGGCTCAATGCCATTTGGTAACTTTCATTCCAGTGCCTTTCCAAATGACTAGCTGGTGATAGCAACATCAGGGAGCCTCTTAGAAACAAGTCAGTATATAGTTTTTATGACATCTTAGTAGGTACTCTGTATCTTCGTGATCATCTAAGATGTAATTTTTTTTTCATCTGTGTTTTTCAGGTCTTTTCCAAACAACTACTGGGACAAATTTGTGAAAAGAAAAGTAAGGCTTATTTTTAAAGATGTATATGAAATTACAGTTTTAATGCATGTTTGTTTTCATGTTTCGAAGAAGTATAGTCCACACTTTTTCAAATATAACTGATTCAGTGTATATTTCCATATTTACCATTTTAAAATACACAGAATTCCTTACCTTATGTAACAACTTATGTTTTATGTAGCTTGGATAGCTATTCTTTACATGTTCCGCGTGTAGCTTGTTGTATAAAACAAAAATTTCAAATTCATTCATGAAATTCTGCCAAGATGTGTACACTTGTATGTGTATCATAGCACATAAATTGTTTTGTCTCTGTGTATTTATGTCTATATATGTTAGAGGAAATATATTGTGATGAATCTGACAGCCTGAGAGAGGTGAGGCTGCTGCAGCTCCATGGCCTCAGGTCCAAGCAGCAGAGGCTGAAGATTTATTCTCAGTAGGCATGCATGCACAAAGTGCACATACACACCACATATATACCTTTATAGATGGCCAGACACACAGAGCACACACAGGAACATGCAGGGCACCAATGGCCGCATCCGGTTCCCCTCTCTGGCCGAGCAAGACAGAGGTTCCCTAGTATATACTTTTGTACCATCAGCTGGGCTCAGACACTCAGTCTGCCCAGTAGCTGCCCCTGGATTACAGTCTCCCCAGTTAGTGGCCCCTAGACATATGAGCCCCAGAGGCTGCTGCTCCACTCCATTTGTTGGTAGAGACAGTCTTACTTGCGACCTCACACATGTACATATTCAGCTGGTCATGATTCCCCTGGTCCCATAGCTGACCCTTCTGTGCTCTGGCACCTAGAGCTGGCTACTAGAGACCCACTCGTCCCCTTGCTCCCAGGCAACTTCACCTCCTTGCCAGCTAGCCTGGCTAGTGACCACGGGCTCACTTGCATATCCACATTCACTCCCATTGCTGCACCATGGACATGCAGTCCCCTCTAACCTGGTTTGAATCTGGTTGCTGCACTCACACACCTGTGCACACACGCATGCAAATAGAATAGAAAGTCCCTCACCCAGGAAAGAGTTATAAAATAATTTTATACGAAGGTAGGACAAATTGAGATAATTGGGCACAGGGCATAGCCAGACAACTGTACTGACCAGCAAACTGCATACACCCTACTGGCACTTCTTATCCCCTTACTCCTCTGTTTCGTCACACTTGTTCCTCCCCAAATCACCTAAATCCATCCATTTTTCCACTTTTGATTCATGCACATAGCATCCAATAAGTCCCACACAATTCCCAAATGCTGTTCCTCTGCATCCCGTAATGTATCCTGCAGCCCTAGACAGTAACACCTGTTAGTCTGAAAGGTGATCTGAAAAGCTTCTTCCAATGACTCAACTTGGCAGATTTCATGCCTGGACGTTGGGGGTTAGGTTTTCCTCGGACAGCCCTGGAAGGGACTAGACAGGGTGTCTGTTCCTTGAGAGTCTGTAATTTGTGTTCCTGCCTGCCATTGTGCCCCCTGTGCTTCTCTGGGCTTGTGGAGATGGGTCTTTGATGGGCTGATGACTCCTGTGGTAGTCCTGGGAGTAGCTGGGCAAGGTATTATTTGGACTGTCCCCTCACCGTTGCCTCTCTGTGCTCCTCTGTAGGCGTGCAGAAGAGCTTTTGTCACATAACCTAATAATCTTTCTCAAAAATAGTCCTCTGTTAAGCAGAGGCTGCTGAAGTTTATTTCTTATAACATTCTCAAATGTTTTCTCAGCTTGTTCCTAGAAAAATAGACATTATATGTACATCATATCTCACAGCAAGAATAATCTTCCTAATGTGTTTGGTCACGATTGAAAAAGAGGGTGTTTATGTTGTGGGATCAGATTTACCCCTCTTTCAGACCACTTTAATGCCAACCTTTAATCACGTCTGGAAACATGTTTTTTAAAATACTAGTAGCAATTCTGCTTCATAGTAGTTTTAGGTCAACCTGTCTAAAGAACACTTTGAATTGTGTATTCACTTTGCTGTTGAAAGTATTTTTTGCATATTTGAAGTTGTTAGATAAATGTTTCTATCTGTCTAAACAAAGAGGAGGCAGTAGCTTGCACAGAGTACTCAAGAAAGAAAAGACAAGTCTACATTGCTTCTGTCAGTAGGTTAGTAGTAGTAGGTTAAGGTTCATGGAAGGTTCCTGTTATAAAGGAAAAGAGTGTGGTTTTAAATTGTGGGGAAGTTTTCATACTCTGTCTGTGGCTGAGAAACTGCTCTGGATGGAGATAAGTGCCTTCAAATATTTTACAAAGAATGTTTTATTTACGTACATATATGTATATACATACGTATATATGCACACACCTAAATCCCCAGGCTAGTGAATGAACAACACTGCTGACCAGCCTGAACTGCTTTCAAGCATGTGACAAAGAAGGCTTGTGTCTTGCAAAAATATCAACAAAGATTTAAAGCATTGTTTATTAGAAAGCTGGTAAAATACCATCTCTCACCCGTGGGAGTAATTCAGTTATGATCTTGTTGCCCAAAATTTTTTATTTCTTTGAGTGTTGTTTTAAAAATGAGAAGAGACAGATAACATTTAGTGAGGAGCTGTGCATTCAGTGAGAATGAGAGCAAATTAATATTCATTTCCAGAAATGTTTACCATGAAACATGTTAAATTTTGTAAGAAAGAGATATAGGATAGTTTGAATTCACTGAAAACCATTTTAGCTCTATCTGTTAAAGATCTTGTGATTCCTATATACTCTGTATATATTAGTTAATAATGCAATGAATAATATATCATAAAATCATGAAATTATGCAATGGTGCTAGTTACTAAGTGAGGACATCTTTCATAACTTTTTCAAAGTGAAATACTTCCCCTTAAAACAAAACAAAACAAAAAAATCCAAAATTCCCATTCAGCATGTTTAGGTTATTTAAAGAAACTTTCTAAACAGAATAAGTATATGTTCTTTTTGTTTGTTTGTTTACTAAAATAATAACTAGTAAGAGTTGAATACGTCCTTCAAGAAATCTTACTTTAATCAGAGCTTTTCATGTAGATAGGATATTTAAAACATCCTTTGCCTGCGTGAGCTCAATGTGTATTTTTTTTTTGTCAGTGACAGTATCAGTTTGGTTATTCTGCTCATGCTAAGTTGCTTTCCTCTTCCTATTTTTATTAAATGAATAGGAACATCGTATCTTTGGCAAACCCTCTTGTGTCTTTCAAAACGATTGAAATTAAGCAGAAAAAAAAAAAGATATGTTAGACAGATAAAAAGAAACATATGAAAACATGTATGTTAAACTTCTTGTCTTCAGAAACCAAGCTAAAAAACCTTCTGCCTAACTGATTCTCTTGAATATTCCTCCTAACTTTAGGTCATGGATAAGTATGGTGAGTTCTATGGCCGTGACAGAATCAGTGAGTTACTAGGAATGGACAAAGCTGCTCTCGATTTTAGTGATGCTCGAGAAAAGAAGAAACCGAAGAAGGATAGCTCCTTATCTGCTGTGTAAGCATTTGCTTCTGGTTTGTTTGTTGTTGTGAGATTTGGTTTGGTGTTTTTTTTGTGTGTGTGTTTTAGTTTGTTTGTTTGTTTGTTTTTGTAAAATCAAAAACTCAAGGTTTGTCATTTAGCTCTGAATTTTCTTGCTGTATGGCTTTTTTTTATGTATGGCTGTAAAAGATAATTCATAAACTGAATTATATAGTGTACTAATTCATTACAGACAACATATAAAAGAGACTCCATTTTTCTTTATGTATGAAGATTTAGTTTAGTGCACAGCTGCTTGAATGCATCGCGTTCCCTCCTTTCTGATAGTGTCATTATAACTGGGCTGAAAACTCCTATTTGTGATTTTCTCAGTTCAGCTCAGCCAGAAAGTGCAAAATTGTGACTGTATATTCTGATTTCAAAGAAATGATATAAAATATTTAAGTGATATTGATTGTGACCAGTAAAATCTAGGAAGTTGGATGATTAGTCCTCGCATCTTTTCATAATTTGTTTTCCCTAAACTCGCCTAAGAGACAGACATGAGGAAAAGCTTCTCAGCTTATTCAAAAACTCTTCTCAGCTTGTTCAAAGTCAGTGATACTGTTCGTTTTCCTTCTTAGGGTAAAGATATCCTCAGTTTTTGCAGAACACTGCAAAAATGTTGTTTTTTTTTTTTTTCAGTTGTGCATTGTACAAAAAAAAAAGATATTCATATACACAGAGCATATTTTGAAAGTCCATAGATGGCCTTTTAATGTTATAGAGATTCAGATGTAAGAGCTTATGGATAGTTTTCTTTTAAAGTAGCATTCTATCAATAGATTTACAAGGATTATATGAGGTAGACAGTGGGGCCACTAGTGGATTAGAACTACATTGTGGCAAGGGCTGATTTTATAAAGGTAGAACTGATAAATAAAGCTGGAAAAATAAGGCCAAGAACGAGAAGTCCATGTAAACAACAAAACATGCAGTGTTAAGGTCCAAGGACTCTGTGGCATTGCAGTACTAAATAAAATTTAATAATGTGGCAGAAATACTTTCCAGAATACTTTCCTGCTGTTTTGCTTTAGGTAATAGTAGGACCCATGCTTGAGTTTAGAAAATAGTTTTTATTTTTTGTTATTTTTGTTATTATTGTTAGAAAAGGAAAATGAAACTACCTTACCTTCCCTGTGTGCTCATGACTCATATTTGAGTCATGAGTCATATATGAGTCATTGAGTCATATATGAAATAATATTTCTGTCAATGTTCTTGAAAAAACAGACCACAATGAAGCAGTTGGAGAAGACTGATGAAATGCTTATTTCAGAATCAGGCCTGAAGGATGACAGTTTTCTGTTACATTTCTAATGTCTGCTCTATGTTATATACATTAACACCAACAACAAATTATTATTTTGTCAGTCTTTCATATTCTCCTTGGAAAAATCATTCCGTACTTATAGCAGAGGAATGTGCTGTGTGAAAATAAACAACTTTATTTTACTGTTTAGACAGAGATTTACAGAACATCGTATGTTTCAGGAATGTACATGTATCCTCTTTATACCAGGTTCAAAAATGAGCACTAGTGAAGCTACTCAAACTCAAGCATCCTCCAGATTCAGTATTTAAATATTTACAGTGCAATGAGGAGAGAGGTGGAAAAAGCAGTGGGGTTGAACCCTTACTGCATCACCTTTGGGCGAAAAAAAAAAAAGGAGAATGGTATGGACTGGTGGAGATCCCAGCTCTAATGCATCTTCTTCTGCCTGTGCCAGCAGGAGGTGGCCCAGATTGAGGCCAGATGAGATACCTGCCTCTCTCAACGCAGAGGGGAAATGCAGCATGTAACATTTCCTTTCCCTATGCAAATAACCCAGGTTTTTCCCTCTGTCTCCTTGAGCCCTATCTCCTACTGTTACTTCCCCTTTCTTGTGGGCAAATAACCTGGGATTCCCTTCCATCTGTTCTTCTGCAAGTGACTCAGAGCGCACTACTTGCAAGAGACCATGCTCCTTTGGAAGCTCCTGTCCGTCCAGCTGATATAATGCATAAAAAAACCTCAATGAACTGTTAGATTTTAACTCTGGAAGGGCCATTTGCTTTATGGATACAGTCTTGAGTATTATCTAAATATTTAAATTTAGAAATATATA
>VXAL01015953.1:0-23607 GCA_013399475.1 Chauna torquata | reverse complement strand
AATATATATATATATCAATTATATATAGAAATTTTAATGTGGTAATAATACCTGGAACACAGCCTTGCAAAATTGTCAGGATAACACCATACTTTACAGAAAATGTCTAGCAGCATTTTTAGAATAAAAACATGCATGGACTAGGTAATCCTTCCCACTCCTACACATACAAGCACTCACACTTCATGCATAGTCATCCCAAGACTATCTTTCTGTAGCATGTTAAAGCTTGTTTGCAAACCTATGTCCTTGGATATTTTGTTCTGTGTGCACATGATCTCAAATACACACATACCTCTACCCACACTTTCTTCTGCTAGCTAAAATTCCATGCACCCTTTTACCTGTATGTGTCATGCTTAACCAAGGCAACCCACTGATTGTTTATTCTTTAAATTCTGATTGTGTCACATCCAGACCATCTACTTATGTTCCTACTTCTATTTGTATTCCTCCGTATAAGGAATATTTTCTGTTTTCTCCTGTAGGATATACTGGGAAATATCTAAATCATTATTCTGAATATTGCTTGTGTTTCAGTTTCTTGCTGAGGGGAAAGATTAAGAGAATATGCTAAAAGAACTAGGAAGAGACTTAAATAAGCAGTATATCAGCAAACAAGTAAAATACTCAGATTAACTGCACAGAAGTTAGCTGCTTTCCAGCAGCAAACTTTCCAGCAAACTTTCCGTAGTGTTTTCTTGGGACTTGAGAGTACAACAGGCAGCATCAATCTAAGGGGTTTGTCTATGAGAAAAGAAAGTGGAAAAATGTCTAGTCAACTCTCTCATAACTGTTCACAGGAAATGAAAAACTCAGGAGGTGCAGGAAGGTTTGCTTCATTCAGCCTAGAGCTGGAAGCAGGTGAGCTAAGGGGACTTCTTAAGCCTCCAGGAAAAATACAAAAGTGTTCTCTTAAAAAGCTATAAGCTATTTTTAAAACATTTATAGAGGTTCTGCATGGTGCATCCTATTTGTTCCTCATATGTGGGTGAATTTGCTAGTATTATCAGTATTATAATTTTCTAGTAATTTTACATCATAAGATATATTTGACTGGCTTCTATCCTTGACTTTCTATGTACTGCCAATACTGTTGCTGTCAGTGGTATCTGCTCTAATGATTTAGGCTGTCCATACCTTATTACTCCAAGTGTAGTAGCATTTCATTTTGCTCAGGTGGTCATTTATGAAAATATGACTGAAGTATGCACATGCAATATTAGCTTTTCAATAATACCTTAAGAGCTGCAGAAATAACTTTTCAGTTTAACCTTTCTCTCAGTCTACTTTTTGGAAATGAAGAAACAATTTAAAATACCAATTGATTGTCTATAAACCTGCAAAAGGTGATATTATGTAGATAAAAAATAACATGTTAAGAAGTGTTCTTTGCCACATTACTGTGTAGTTTGTATTGTAGAAGGAGAGCAAGCTCAAGAGGCCAAACTGAGATACTTCCTAAGACAGTCTCTAACATACCAACGAATGACAGGACTTCAGAGAAGTCTAACTGTTCTCCAAGGTAACGCAAGAATAGCTACACCATCTCTTATACCAGATTTTTAGTTTTCTCTTGAGACACCTGACAATATACCAGAACAGCCTGATGCCAAAAGTAAAAGGCTTATCATCCCTAAACATCCTTACATACCAGCTACATAGGTGTGTAGAATTCTTTCAGAAACAGAAATCAGACCGCAAGACTGAGGAGTCTTTTTTTTCAATTAGTTTGGTCATTGAAGTTTTTCAGTCATCTTTATTCTGTCACAAGAATTTGTTATAAGCCTGTTTCGCATGGATAGACCTGGTTTCATGTGAAACTGGGGTGCAATGGTTTATTTTTTTGTCATTTCCTTTTTGACACTTTCAATTTGAAGTTGTCCATGTGGGTTAAAAAGAAACCTGGCATTTGCAAAACTACCTGAAAAGGAATTGTTTTGTACCTCTGGCATAATGACATAGTTTGTTATAGTATTATTCATATTAATTTGTTCTGGTTCCTTAATAAAGTTAATTTGTTCCAGTTCTATGGTTGATTATGTTTCTAGGATGAAGGAGGAAGGGAGATGTGGGAAGAGACAAGTTATAACTCATCATAAACTGTTATTTGTTGTCTCACAGAAAACTAACATTAGTTGTATGATCTTTAATATCTCACACTGAATATTTAAAATTAATTTACCAGTGTTTACCATATACGTGTTTTGACTGGGACTATTTCTGTGACTGAACAGTCTGGAATGGATTTGGACTGAAACTTGAGTGGACATATTGCTTTCATTTTTTAATAGATTAGCACTGTAGTAGTTTTTTCCAGCAGCTTGTTCTCTACTGCGTTAACTCTGGTTTTAAGAAGCAACATTTTCATATGATTGTAGTTACTGTATATATAACCTGTTCCACAAGACAGGTGTGCTAAGTGGGCCAAGTGAGCCAGAAATGTTAACAAGACCTCTTTGTTTAGTAATTAATTTTGTTGTGTAATAACCAAGATTTGAGTTTCAAATATAGAAAGCTCAGTCAACTTAAGCCCACAGTATATGAAGTACAGAATTCAAGACAAATTCTGAAGTGTCCTAAGGCTAAGTCTATGACAGAAAGTTGCAGCAGTAGGGTTTTTGTTTGGATTATTTCAATTTTTCTCCCTTTTGAATCTTTCCCACTAAAAGATAATGTTATAAGTTATTGGAATTTTTTGTAAACTTTCATTTTGTTTCCCATGCATATGCTTACAACTGAGGTAAATATGTATGGCTCCAGTTATTTTGGGAGATGCCTGTGCCCCAGAATGTTATAAACTTGACAGATGCTTTAGCAATAATGGGACTTCAGCCTAATGATTCTACTTAGGCATAACGTGATTTCTGTAGATTTCCCCTTTAGGTGTGGAACCTCAGTACAGCTTAGTTTCAGTCCTGTATTTGCCTGCATTGATCTCTTTGTATCAAAAACATGCAGAAACGCTGTTATGCAAGAAAACTGGAAAGATGTTTGGTGAGTCGGAAGAATATCAGCATCATAGATGGAGGTAGCTCTTGAAAAATACATGCTTATATGAGAAATTGTGCCTGACAACTTTAATGCTTAGGTCAGGAGCTAGTAGTTGTTTTGGGGAGTTTTTAAATTCATCCTTCTAATATTGATATTGCTTGTTACTAAATCTCATGGTGTGCTAGATGCTGTATATGTGCATGCTTGCTATTTAAAAGCTAACATTCACAAATTACACATCTAATCATTTATGCCTGATGTAGGTAGAAAGTGAAAGTATTTTATAACGGAAGTATGACAGAGCCTTAACTGGAAAGGCTGTGCAGGGCATTGGTGTAATTCATCAGCTGTTCTGTACTTCTAGGCTGTTTTCTAGAAATCCATTAAATATGATAGAAAGATGGATTGTGGTCTGTTTCTGAATGACATTATAATCGGTACATATGGTAATTAAGATCAACTTACAGAAATGTTGTCTGCAGGGTCCATTGGTTTGCTAGAAATTTGGAATAAACTGAGGCAGGTGGAACCTAGTAATTTCAGAACTTCTAGTTGTAGAAATATGTTCAGCATACAACAAATCTTTTTCTGAACCTCTTTTACTATATGCTTAATTTTTTTCAGAAAAAGTTAGAGTTCATCGCAATGTTTCTGATGTTTAAATGTGAACCAAGGGCTTCAGAGCTGTAAAATGAAACGTTTACAACAGCATAAAGGGCAAGATTGCTGTTTAACTAACAATACCTTTTCTGTGAGATCTTTGCATTACTGTCTCTCAAATACATATCAAATGGCACAAGATTTATTGCTGTCATTATATTTGTCTTTCTTTAAGAAGATGCTAATGCAGAAAGATGTAATATTTAAAAGGAAATATGACTGTAAGTATATATTCTATGTCATGAAAAGCTTAAAACTGAAAGAGCAGATACCTGAAAAATGTCTCCCTTTTGCTTGCCAAGCAAGCTGCAGAGCATGTGTCACACTACAGCACAGCTTTCCACTGTGTCAGTCATTGCAGAACCTGCACAGACTTGCTTTCTTTGCCCTCTTACCTGACGCTAAAATGAAAACACTGAGCAATGATTCTGCAGTTGTTATGCATTGAAGGAAATCCACACAAAATTGTGCATTAACTGTGCTGTTACTTTCTTGTTTCTCTAAATGTTGATGTCATACCTGAATCTGAGTCTCAAACAGGTTGAGAATATTTACAAAATGGACACTGTGAATATAAACGTAAATTCATATGTATTCTCTATGTGGTCCATAGCCAACCATCAAAAGATGCAAGAGTGTTGCTTTGAATTGCATTGTATTTACATTCTTCATGGTTTTTTTTTAAGGTTCTGCTCAGTTAAGCTTTTTTTTTGTTTAAAAAGGAAAAGCCAGCAGCTGAAAAGATATCTAAGATCTGAAATGTGTAGTCTCCCATAATATTCTTTCTGGCACTTGTCATGGGAAAATAAATGAGCCTGGTATCAGGCCTTGAAGTTTTATTAAGGGTGAGTGTTTTGAATCTGAAAGAGGAACTTCAAATAATACTTTTATTTGTAATCCATACCTGATAAGAAGTTTGAATACAGCAGGCATTAATCCTTATTTTTTTGGTTCAGTTTTTAGTTACTTCCAACAAGTCCCCATCATGAACTAGGACCCAATTGTGAGATACTACAAGACCAACATTTACATTTTGATTTTCAGAAAGCGGTAGAATAAAAAATGAAAAATAAAAGCAAAACCAAAACTGAAGATTGATAATCATTATCATGTTGTTTATTAAATCTTACACTTAGAAAAATCAGATGAAAATTTCTTTATAGGTGGGGGTGTTGATATTCTCTGTTACTGCAATATCTCAGCATTCATAAAACAATTGCTTCATATAACAATTTTGCCAAGCATTAGCTTTAGGGTTGAAATTTTGCCATGGTTAGTATTCATCTCAGGCTAACCCTTTCATGTTGGTCAAGATGGTTAATTATTCTGCAGAACAGTACAAGAAGAATATGTTGCTTTTCCCATGTTAAATCTTTTATAGACCTTTTAGCTTAAAGTGCTGTGGTACCTGCAGGCTTTGGAAGAGGGACTTGACTTTTAGAAGAACATGATATTGGTATAAGAGACTGGCCTCCTATGGAACATCCAGTCAGTTATTCAAAGTTACAAGTCTTTGAAGCATGGCAGTTCATGCAAGCTTGTAGAATTTGCAACAGTGAAACATCTGAAGCCTTACAATGTTAGGCTTAAGTCCCTGCTGCTTCTTGAGCTGTCCAGACCGTGAATCTCCGCAGAGCAAGTCAGGAAGGCAGTACTCATCCTGCTTTCACTTACCCTGTCTGTGGGTTGAGCTAAGACAGGACACTGTAACTGGAGGTAGAGCATTTGTCTCTTCTTTGCTGGCAATAAACCTTCTGCTGACAATTTGGTATCATGACAAAGGAAGTTCTGTTTCAAAAGCTCAGGAGCCAAAACTGTACTGAAAGGAAGGGAAAGGGAATAGGGAACAGTTCAAAGAATATGACCTCAAAGCTGGAAAAAAGGGGAGCCTGGGGCTGACAGAGAGGAAGGTTGAAATGACAGAGATGAACTAAGGAGGGATCAAAAACAATAGAATGAGGATAAACTGCATAGTCATGTTGGGAATGGAGTGAGGGGAGGCTGAACGTTGTAACGAAGAGTTCCCAGCTTGTGCCTGGACAAACCACTGACTCACAGTCAGGCTGACTGAAGCAAAAGGTCAGAACTTGCAGGAGCTGTTTAAAGAGGAGGCAATTGTCTTGATAGGCAGTCAATCTCAAATGCTTCTGAATCAATTGGATGGTATCCTGTGCCAGCTCATTGGAATCCCAATACTTCTAGTGGGTATGGGATGAGAATTCATGATCATGCAGTCTTCTTTCCAGGCATGGTAGTACAGCCTGTTTGGCAACTCCCAGTGCCTAGAGAGCTGGGAAGAGCTGGTAGCTCATGGCAGAGCTGGTAGCTCTAAATGATCCTTCTCTAGGTAGAATTTCCAATGTAATGGTTCTCTGGAATCTCCCTTTTGCTCCCAGGAGGAGAAGCCATTTGAATTAATTTCCCCCCTGTGAGTGACACCTGTCACATGCAGAGGCCCTACACCTAACAGTAGGCAAAAGAACTGGGGTGTGGAACGAGAAAAGACAAGAAAACTGTGAGCTGATGTGGAAGAATTAATCTCTGGCTATAAAGAAATGGTGACAGAAAGGCTGAATCAAATCTTTTAATGACCACAGTGACAGAGGTTTGGGAGTTGGGCAGAGAGTGAACCTGTCCAGACGAAAGGGAAGAGAAGAGAAAATTCCTTGCTGACCTAGTCTCTTTCTGCAAAATCTAGGATATAACAATCTACAACAGCACTTGTGTTTATGAAAGCCAATGGATCTAGGTAAGTCAGCTTTATAGCTCGCAGGTCAGCACAGACTATTGTGCCTTTGGGCATGTGAGGAGAAAAAGGAGAGCAATGGAGCATGGAGGTGCAGAACAAGGTGGAAATGCTCTTCCTGCAGTTCAAAAGGATTGCTATACTATATGGGCATGCAGAAGGAGAGGACAGTTATCCCCGTTTGGGGATTCTGAGGGTGGAGTGTTTTGTGTTAGGGAAGGAAGTGATATATATTTGTGTGTGTATGTGTGTAGGTGTATAATCACATAAATATTTATGAGGTTAGGGTGGATAATACACAAAGTGTGACAAACTGAGGGTGTTGGGTCTGATGAAAGCGAGTGTCTTACTGTGACATGCTGCGGAGTAGGCACCAGTTCTCACAGAGAGTGTCAGATATGAAGTAGTAGCTTTTAAATTAGGGCAGCTCTTTGACAAAGCAGTACTGGCTCCTGCTTTGAAAGCATCAGAGTGTTGGAGGAGATGGAGGAGCACAAAGTTTTTACCATCCTTTAGAGTAACATGGATTGAAAGTGCTGAGGATCAGGTACTACTGTGTGTCTCTGGGGTTAGGAAACAAGATGTGTCAACAAGTTGGCAGCCAAAGGTGTCAAAAGATTTTTCCAACCCTCACTGAGGACAAGGTTCCTTGCTCCTTGGAAGGGATTCAGGTGTTTGCAGCTTGGTAGCCACATGTGTATGCAACCATGAGTGACCTAAAGATATGGGACAGGCCTACTTGCATAGTTATTCTTTCTTTTGTTAATCAAGACTGTATTCTATATCACCAGAAGTTCATTTAAACAAGTATATGATTTAACAAAAACATGCTGACTGTCTTACTTTTTGCGTTTTTATGCTAGAACACAGCAAGTGTCATATTTTCTAAATTTTTAATTGCATGTATGCGATTTGTATCAGGCAACATTTGCCTAGAAACTAGGAATACAATTTAAATGTGCAAAAACAGCATTTCATTTTTTGTGTTATTGGTTAAATAAAAGTGCTGTGAATGCATGAAATGCATAAGAAACTTAAAAGGCTTATCAAAACATGTTCCATGCTAACAGTCCAAACACGTGGAAATTCTTTAATCTCTAGCTAGGGCAGCATTCACAGTTCACTGCCTACCTATTGCCACAGGTACTAAAAGATGAATGAATACCAAACAGTAGGACTGAAAACATGGCAAAACAGATCTTAAACTCTTATTTACCTTCTAAAAAATTTTCCATTGCTTTTGAGTAAATATAGTTCCTATATGAGGAAAGCAGAGTTTCTTTATTTCTTCATGTTTCCATCATATTTTCCTATTGTGAATATTGATAAGGTAGTGCAGAACATTTCATAGGTATTCAAGAGTTGTCCATAGTACAGTTTAAACAGCACTTAAGTTTGTCTATGAAGTTGTTTTTCATTAGGAAATTGTGAGGTAAAATCTAGAAGTGTATTTGTGTGCTCTGGAAGCATGTCCAGCCTTTACTTGTGAAGTGGTGCTGCGCTTGCCAGGACATGAGAACTTAGTCAGAGATGCTTATCTTTTCCTTAGTTTCGCTTTTCTTTTTAACAAAAATGCATAATCTGATGTTCGTTTAGGAACTTTACTTTCTTTCCCTGCATGGATATTTAAATACAGCAAATCACTTTTTCACCTATTTTTTTCTTCTGCTTTTGAAGTAAATGGATAATAAACAATCTTCCATATTTTACCTTGAAATGTTTGTGAAAACACACTGTTCAGTGTTCAGGGGGTGCTCACCCTGATACCAGTGGCTGATTGGAAGGAAGCGTGCCATGTGTCTCTTTGTTCTACATCATTCTTGTCTCTCACAGGCTGAGCTGGCTGCTTCACTCCTTTGCCCCATCCTTCCTGTGCGTGATGTGAGGAAAATAAGAGGATGTTACATCTTAGAGTTGGCTGAATGCACTGTCCATGTGGGTAGGATAGATGACTGTCTTGCAGCCAGACTTTTAATTATGGAACAGAAGGTTACTGTCACAGATAGAAGCCCAGTCTTCAAACTACTTTCTGGATTCCTTGTGTGGCCATAAGCTTAGCTAATCATCAGTCTGGGCTCTGGAAGAAGTGGCAAACTGCACTCTGAGTTTTATTCTACTCAGCATCCAGAAAGATCTGGGTTTGGGGGATTTAAATTGCAGTTGTTGCAACATTTCGGAAAGTCCTGGTGCAGTGCAGGAAGAGGCTATTTGAAGGCTTTATAACCCAACTGAATGTTTTTAGGTTGTTGGCCATCACATGGTATGTATGTCATATTACTGTTTCTGGGCAGTCTGTGACTTTTTCTACCATCTTCTAGCATACAGATACTATGACTGGATTAATTTTCTTCTAGATGCAGCGGTTACAGCAGGAAGCATTTCAGAATATTAGGTCAATTAGTTCTGATCATTAGATAGCACCTGCAAGTTCTGTGACAAAACTGGCTTTTTAGCTGATATAGCTGGTATAGCTTCAGGAGACCCCTCAGTAGTTCCCAGTCTTCATCTTCCTGTGCCATACTCAGCAGCTTGCTGAGTACTGGTGGTCTTTTGACTCTTCCTTTGAGAATCTGTTGACTGCCAAGATCTATTTGAGTCTGATTGGTCTACTTAGATCTGCATGCAGTGCTACAGAGCTGGTAAAAGTTCCTTTTCCTTATATTTTTTTGGTGTGTCACATTTTGGTAAAGACTTCAGGGTAAATGTCAATTATTAATTCAATTTAATGTATTAGATTGTGTAATGCAGATATTCATACCAGGATCATGCACCATCTATCTAATTAAAGACAACTTTTCAGTGTTTTGAGGGAAAAAAATCATACAATAAATCAGGATATTTTTTCTGTAACATAGATAATACTAGAGATATTTTTGTATTCTTTTCATTTTCATTTTCTAACATGAGTTTGCCCATTTCAAATCTGTTTTGACTATAGTCAGCAGGAGTACAAATAAACTGGAAACTACTGAAGTCTAATCCCTGGTGTGGTTAGGATGCAAAACTATTACTTGTGGCTGGTAACCAAGCTTGTGAGTCATGGTGTCAGTAGATCTAACCAGGTAAGTATTTCAGAGAAAGGGTCATCAACGATCATGTGTCGTGGAGGCCTGGACTGGGTAGGAACACTGGAAAAGCAGACAGCATCCTTCATCTCTTCACATATGTGAGGAATTTCTAATGCTAGAATTTGGCCTTAGTCTTGGTATTGACAATTTATGAGTTGTTACAAGGTGCTAAAATAGAAGATATGGGGAAGGGGAAAGGGGAAGAGGGAAGGGGAAAGGGAAGAGGAGAGGAGAGGAGAGGAGAGGAGAGGAGAGGAGAAACAGCTGATGGGATGGAATGCACTGCTGCTAAAGTAGAGGAAAATCTGGCAACCTCGTTGGTATTCTATCAAAGCATTTGATTTTGCAGAACATCCTGATATCAGTATCATTAGCAGTGATGCACCTTTTGCTTCCAAACTGAATGTGTGCCATTTAGGTTTATTTCTAATGCCTGTTACTAGAGTTAATAGGAAAATGTTATTTTAAAAGATGCCCCTAAAATATAATTATTATTTCAAAGCTGTTTTAATCATGTTTATAAATGCTAAAATGTTATGAATTGAACAATTGAATGAATCATACCATCATTGTATAATTAAGACTGACTAAAAGTAAAATTATATTTTAATGGCCCTCTTCTTTTCCCACTGAGGCCAATGGTAAGAGTTCCATTGACGTCAGAAAGTGCAGGATTAGGCCTTAATGTGATCTGCTTCTTTTTTTTTTTTTTGTGTGTGTGTGTGAGTAACCTCAGTATGCAATGGTCTGCTGGTTTAGTTTGTAAGTAGAACACATGCTTCTGAGATTACATAAATATTATTCTTGACGTCTAGCACATATCATAGTTTTTCCAAAACTGAAAGCAGGTTATTAAAAGATAATCCAATTCCTCAGGTTTGTATAGCTACCTGTGTTACTGAATGTTACAAAAAAGCTAACTTTTTTAGTCCACCTAGAATTGTTTAGTGGAAAGAACATTAAAGTTGCCTGGGTTGCTTTGAGATGCGTCCACCTCTGGTTCTGTTCCAGTGGCACAAGCCGAGCGCAGCTTGACGCCATTTCAAAGTGACAAGCTGGACTCAGCCATTCTGGACTCAGCCATTCTGGACTCAGCTCAACTCTTTAATCGTGGGGACGAGTTTGGATTCACAAAACTGGAAATCTCAGTAGAATATCACACTGCAGCATCAAGTTTGTCTCAAGGACAATAAAAATAACAGGCCAAAGTACTGTAGTAAAGTATGGAACTGAGAAGAGTAATATGATTGCTGTTGGGGTCCACAATCCTATCTTTCTGTGCACGCTCTTGGTATGAATGTATGAATGGACTGATATTTTTCCAACTCCAAAATCAGAAAAGGTAAATAGATTATTTTTTATTTACTGAGATGAAAGAAAATAAATACAAAATTTGTTTTATGCTGTGTTGCTTTTTTTGATGATTATTCCTCTTATATATTTGTAATAAAAGCAGAGAAAGGGAAACTTCTGCTTAGTATTACTCAGCAGCTGGATTCCTCACTCCCTTCTAATGATGCATCGCTATTTTTCAAAACTAACTAAAAACACTCCAAGTGTGTAAGCATTTTATACAAAATTAATCAGATCCAACTAGAAAGAACTGAGATCAAATATTGAATGTTCCGTGTAGATAGTAGTTAAGTTATTATCTGAGAATGTGAGAAGTTTAGTTTCAAATTCTTGGTCTGACTCAGGTGACTCAGGACTTTGAAGTTGTGCTTTCTATATCTTGATGATTTCTTGATCTGTGGAATTAATAGGGACAAGAAAATGAAGAAGCAGCAGCACAAATACCCAATGCTTTTCTAACAGCTTAATGCAAAAAAAATGCAAGCCAAAAATGCTGATGTTCCCAAATACTCTTAGGATGGCTGAAACTGTATTTTCTGGAAGGTGATTTATTTGCCTGAAAGTTTGGCTCATTTCTAATTAGAAATAATTATCTCTTATGAATCTTGTAATCCAAACACTACAGCTATAATATAAGCGAAGAGGCTTTTGTGAATCTATAAGTATGTTAATTCATCAATATAATTCTTTTGCAGCAGTTGACATTCAAAAATTTAGTGTTTTTTGAAAGGTTTTGTATCTGAGATATTTCTTAAAATGAAATGAGAAATATTAGTAGGACATTTTTCCTATAAACTGAAATACTAGTGCGTAAAATAGTTTGTGTTCTTGTGTTACTGGAATTAAATGTGAGATCAAAATGTACAATAATAAGAGCTCTGTCTTTCCAGATACTTACTATGAAAGGGCATTGTTATATACAAACTATAAGGTTTTGTAGCTGTTTTGGTATACTATATTCAGTTTATTCCCTTCATGAAATAAATTCTTTTCTTATGGAGCATATTAAAATGGAAAATTCTTTGCAGCTGGCCCTCACTGTTACTGTGGTGTTAATTCTAAACCTATTTTTTTAGGTTTTAACAGTATAACCAAGACATAAAGAATGTATACCTTCAGGAAAGCTTGTGGCAGAGTTGACATATACAACATTTTGTAAATGGGGACAGCTAATAAATTCTCAGGTAAAAGAAGCGTAGCTTAGAGAAAAAGAGTGGCCAATACAACTGGAACAAGAATGATCTGTTCAATTCATTATTCACTCTGCATCTTATAGCAGACTGAAAGGAAAAAAAAAAACTAACTAGACTTAAATCAAAATTGATCTTTTCCTGTTCAGGGTGAAAAAGGAAAAGAAATCTGAAAGAGCAGTCTAATGCACTCTACTGTTATTTTTTGTTCTCTTATCTATTTCTTTGGCATAAAAGTTTTAAAAGCACCGGTGAAGGTATCCACACAAGCTCTTAAACCTGAGTAGTTTGTTTCATCTGTCTTTAACATGTTTTACATACCATATATTTAATAATGAGCAAAGCAGCTAGGCCAATGATAAACCCATACAATACAGGCAAAAGAGAACACTGATTTAAGGTCATTGTGTCAAATGCAGCAAAATACTCTGTTTATCGTATGTCAGGAATGGCTTTACAATTAGCACTAATTAGTGAGAAAAAAATCAAAACATCAGCTTTAAGGAAGGACACTTTTCTGTGCAAGATCAAAGCCATGTCTCTACAGAATAGCAAAGCTATTTAATTGCACTGAAGTGCTAATTGGATTGTGAGGTGCTTTCATGTATTTCCCCCAATTAGGCAGTCATCCCTGACCAAATCCACCTAAGAAGAGATTATGAGTTTTAAAAGTTTAGTCTTCACAGTTGAGACTGGGGTACCTGTGTAAAAACAGTAGTGCCTTCTTTTTATGTAAATTGAGGTCTTTCGGGTCATGTTGCATGTTGCAGGAATGAACAGATAAGGAGCAAAGCAACCCTACAGTATGTGGTAAACAATTGTGAAGATACTCTGTCATCTAGGTATCAGTGCTAGAAAATAAATAAAAACTACAGCTTCCTCACCCCACCCCTTTTTGTTACTTTGTTTATTGGTACATAGTGTTTAAAGAGAGATTTTGATGTCTGAAGAAAGTCTCATCTTCAGAGGCTTTGTCTGTGCTTTGCATTTCTGTTAATTAGACAGAATGATTTATTTATTTATTTAAGGAAAATTTGCAGTCTTTTCCTCACTTTTAAAATTATTTAATTTGTATTTATTATATTTGTGAAAACTACTGCAGCAATTTTTTTCAACAGACTTAATTTATGACTTTTTATTATCGTGCACATTTATAAAGGCACAAAAAATCAAGATAGCAGTGGCAATTCGTGAGTCTCATACAGTTTCAGAAAAACTGTCATTTGTCAGTTGAACTATGTCAAATATTTGTAAATCATAATCCCTCTAGGCAAGGTGCAGATGCACGGTTTTCCTAACAAGGGATATTTCGTGTCCTCAAGAGTCTTGCATCTTCCTCCTCCGGATGCTTAGACAACTTGCTCACATCTAGCGAGGGAGATTTTGAGGAAGCAGAGACTTTTCAGCCTGGTGGAAGTGGCATAAAGCAGAGATTTGTCTAAACCGGGACGAAGTACAACTCTAAATCAGTATGGTATTTTCTTCTGTGAGTTACTGAGCTGGAAGTGTGACATCATGCGTCCTTGAAGAGCTCCATGTTCTTCATATGAACTCCATATGAAATCCCATCAGAAATTACTCACAGAAGTCTTATTGAGATTTCTCTGATGGAGCAAAAGTACTTGTGTAAACCAGAATCCACTCAGATTACCAAGACCTGATGGGATGATGGTGGGTGGTGGGATAAATCAAGTGGTTGCTCTGCAGGTTACCCAACCAAATTCTGAGTATTCACACTGTAAAACCCTGCTGCTTTTGTAGTCACAGTATCCTGGTTGGTGCTGTCTTCCTCCCTGTGTGCCCCTGCAGTGAGCCCACTGCATTTTCTATGTTATTAGGATGATCTTTTCTCTTTCCTAGTTAATTTTAGAACTTGTACTTTAAACTTTGAATTTGAGAAACGTATGTTGGTTTTAGAAACTGTTATGTCGCTTTGAAGACCTAGTTACATTGCTTCTTGACTGTGAGAAGAGACCTGACAGAGAATATCGCTAGAATGAATTGCATAGGAATTGCATGCAAAATACATATTTGTAATTGAAGTGTTCTTGAGTTGTTCATTTTTATTGCTCTGAAATAAAAGGCTACTACACTAATGAAATGTGAGAATTTCAGTGCCCGAAGTACATAATTTTATTACCAGACTAGACCAATAGACCAATATATCCTGCATCTAAGAAGACCTAGGACTGCTTGCTTTACACGATGATAAAAAGGAAATAATTTGTCCATTGAGGAAGATTCATTCTAATCCCCAACCTGTCAGCAATCAAGCTATAGCATTTCTCTAAAATGTTGTGACATGAGAAAGTAAATGGTATACTGTAATGTTAGGGTATAGTCCTGTTACTTATTCAAGTATTTTTGTCATACTTTTCTGTTGGTTATATATGTTATGTTTATAATAAAAAGTAAATATGTCAGTGCTTACTTTTGAAAGTACTTAGCAAAATATGTAGAGTATGCACTATAGCTGTGTAAATGGTAGTGTTACTAAATTTACCATTTCATGACTTTTTTGTTGTGTTTTATCAACCTACCTTTGTTGTTACATTACACCAATGGGAAATTGGTTCAAAATTACAGTCTTAGTTTTACCGCATTCATTTCTACCTATAGCAGTACAGTCTGAGCTTTTACCTAATGTCTTAAATTCCTCTAGTTTTTAGATAAAAACATACCCTAAACATATATACGAAATTCTGATTGTGTGAACATTGCCCCCACCGCATGCTGTGTGGATAAGTTTTGTCATTGTTAAAAGTTAGAACTGTTACTTATCCAGGGATATCATGAAAACAGGAATTCCAATATAAGCTTTTGGGCAAGACAGTTGTCCCATTTTGTTTTATTTCCTGTTAAATTATTCCTCTTTTTCATAAACAGTTTTTATATTGGCTCAGCTCTCAGCCTTTCCTGAACTGACAATGGCAACAGTTAAGCATCTATAACTTACTGAGTTAAGATTAGTTGTTAAATAACTTAGAAGCAGTACTGAAAAGTCTCAGCATTAATAAGAGACTTTCAAATACAGTAAATAGTTAACGCTTTATTATTACTGAATACATGCTTTGCACCACAGCTTTTACGTCTGCTGATGTGTCAAAGTGGAGTTTATTCACTGTTAGTGGCTGAGTTTAAGCAGAAACCATGTCCTTGTATGACCTTGGTAATTAGCATTTTCATCCTTCTTTGGTGTTCAAAAGCATATTTTTAAAGGAAAAGAAAAGGACCAGCTTAACTGGAGCTGTGGTGTCTGGGAAAAATTCTTTCTAAAGTCTATGAAGAAAGTTAGCTCAATTTGTATTAAAAGACAGAAGTGTTCCACTCCTCTATGCTTTTTTTCTTTCTTAAATGATCCATTTTTTCACAGTGTCTGTGTGAACATCATTACCATATTGTTCTCAACACTTCAGATCCTACCAGGGTCTAAGCACAATGAAATACAATGTAGGATAAGGGTCCTTTGCAACTCATTGCAGCAGCCTTTGTTTGAAAGGCGCAGAGGATGAGCATCCACTTTTTTGTTTGTTTGTTTGTTTTTTATTTTAAGTTCCATGAGATCATGCTCCTTTTTATTTTCACCTCTCTATCCTATGTGCTAAAAGACTGGAAGTCGTTAGAAGTATAGGCCATTGTAAGCATTCCTGTATATGTTTTTATTCTGATGAAATTAAAGTTGGCTGCTGTAATTTTTTTTTTTTTTTGAATATCATTGTTCTCAGTGTATCTGAATCAAATGTATTGAAGATTCACTAGTGTGAACATTGACTTTCAAGCAGTTCATAAGACTCCTGAAAAGCGTCTTTCTAGGAGTAGGTATAGAGGGAGCTTAGGAGCACAGATCTGAATATTGTCTCCAGAAAAATAAGCTCACTTTCGATGAAAGGATAGGTTTGAAAGAAATAAGGCACAGATGATACTCTATCACTCTGAGGTAAATTTTTTGTTTAATAAATTACAGTTTTCCTACAAGTTGGAGCATTTTTCATGGAGAAGGGCTGTTGGTGACACTTTCTAAAGTGCTGCAACATTTTACTAATTTAGAAAAGTCTGCCTCAGATCGATTGCGACCTTATCAATAGGATAGTCTCATTCATCTCCTAAGCAGGCTGCTGTTGCATTGCACACTAATAGCTTTAAGCTGCAGTTACTCCTTTTAGAAGATTCCACACTTGGTAATGCTTTCATATGAGCTTTAGAGAAGGTGAAGCACCATTAGTAGTTTCCTTCAAGAAAATGGTTTTTACTATTAAATTTCTAAATTTCAAGTATAACTTACTAAACCCTAAATTCCATGAAGTGTAAAGTGTTTTCTTAAGGATGATTAAGAAAAATATGGTAGATGTGTAGTAACTACAGTTTTCTACATAATATTTAATACTATCAATAACATTTATTTCAAATAGTTTTCCTAGTCATAGGTGATAAATATAATACAGTCTGTAACAATGGCTGTTTAGCACTCTTCAATAAGTAACTGTTTTCAGTTTCTTACAATTTGTCCAAAGCTTTGTGATGAGTTTCTCCAGAGGAGATCCGTATTTCAGGTTTACCTTCTAAAATATTTTTGTTCAAACAGTTCGCACAGAATCACAGAATCATTGAGGTTGGAATGTGGTCTTGCACTAGCACACAAAACAATTATATGTCTCGGATAAGAATTTGATAATAACTATGACAGACGGACAATAACCTAGTAATAAATTACTATTTCATAACTAAAGTTCATAAGGGAAATTTCTTGCAACTTTAGAGAAAAAAAAATCATTCGACCCAAGTGGTTTAACTTCAACAGCAACGAGTGGACAGGCTGCTAATGAATTAGTCTAGTTTAGAAGTTAGTTTCTCTGAGAAAAACTCACCTGCTCAACATTCTTTCCTAATATGCTGATATTTCATAATCAGGCTGAGTAGTTGTGGAGTGTGTACGAGTCTGTTCTTTTGCCTTCATCTGTCTTCCTCTTGCTCCAAATGAGTAATAAAAGAAGTTGCATCAATAATTTTATTAGAAGCTCACTACAGCTCTGTAGCTGATCTACAAACATGCTGTCTAGCTTGATTTGGTTTATGGGCAACATGAGTCTAGTTATTTTAAGCAAAATTCTTGTGTGAAGTTCTTTTTTCCCCCCTAGTCTTACAGAATATACTTTCAAATGGCTATATCAAACGATTCATCCCTAAGAAGAGTTCACTGGAGAAAAGCCTGAAGGATTCAAGGGTATATTAGTCTGTTAGCTTTGGGATATAGTTCTCCCAGGTGAGAGCTGAGATTCTTTGAGTCTTTTTGGTTCATACTAACAAGAAATAAATTATCACAATATCACCTGTATTGCAATGCTATTAAACCTTTTTGCCAAGGCATCTGAGGAAATTTATTGTGCTGCTGTTGAGGACAAGAGTCCATTTTTCTGTTCTTGTTCTGCACTTGGGGGTATTGGTGGACAAAAAACTGAATATGAGCCAGCAATGTGCACTTGCAGGCCAGAAAGCCTGTCCTGGGCTGCATCAAAAGAAGCATGGCCAGCAGGTCGAGGGAGGTGATTCTCCCACTCTACTCTGCTCTCATGAGGCCCCACTTGGAGTACCGTGTTCAGCTCTGGGGCACCCAACATAAGAAAGACATGGACCTCTTGGAGCAAGTCCAGAGGAGGGCCACGAGGATGATCAGAGGGCCGGAGCACCTCTCCTGTGAAGACAGGCTGAGAAAGTTGGGGTTGTTCAAGAGAAGAGAAGGCTCCAGGGAGACCTTATAGCAGCCTTCCAGTACCTAAAGGGGGCCTACAGGAAAGGTGGGGAGGGACTCTTTATCAGGGAGTGTAGTGATAGGACAAGGGGTAATGGCTTTAAACTAAAAGAGTTTAGATTTAGATTAGATATACGTAAGAAATTCTTCATTATGAGGGTGGTGAGGCACTGGAGCAGGTTTCCTGGAGAAGTTGTGGATGTCCCATCCCTGGAAATGTTTGAGGCCAAGTTGGATGAGGCTTTGAGCAACCTTATCTAGTGGAAGGTGTCCCTGCCCATGGCAAGGGAATTGGAACTAGATGATCTTTAAAGTCCCTTCCAACCCAAACCATTTTGTGATTCTGTTACCTCTGGAGATCATCCGGTCCAACCCCCTGCTCAAGCAGGGCCACCTAAAACAGGTTGCCCAGGACCATGCCCAGATGGCTTTTGAAGAACTCTAAGGAGGGATACTCCACAATTCTCTGGGCAACCTGTGACAGTGCTCAGCCACCTGCACAGTAAAGAAATATTTCCTGATGTTCAGAGGGAACCTTATGTGTTCCAGTTTGTGCCCGTTGCCTCTTGTTGTGGCACTGGGCACCACTGAAAAGAGCCTGGCTTCATGCTTTCTTTGCATCCACCCCTCAGGTATTTATACACATTGATAAGATCCCGCCTTAAGTTCAGCAGTCTTCAAGAATGAAGTTAGGTTGTTTTGTCTATGTTAAACATTACTAGAAAAATTTCATTACTATGTTAACCATTCATTACTGTGTTAACCATTACTAAAACAATTTCACTGAGTAGCTGTCATGTCTTTGAAATGGCATAAAGTTTGAAGGCAGCATCATATGTATATGATTGTATAATTGCTCTCCCTGTACAAATTCATCCACATATGGTTAAATTATAAGCTTAAAAAAGAAAAAAAATCTGTGTGTATTCATACGAGACTTATTGGCATCTAAAATAACAGAATATTGGGCCTGTAGTGTGTATTGTGTATTCCTTCCCAGCTCTTCATATAAATTACCTTCAAAGAGGGAACATTTTGTGGCACAAGGCTTCGGGGGCTCTCAGATGCTGAAGGAAACTGGAAAGTAACCAATCATTTGCTCAGTGGGAGGAATCGGAGAAGAAAATCTTTCCCATACACAGCACTCTCCTCCATCCAGCATTCTGGATCCTGGCAAGCTGAAAGGAAGGAAATTGTCAGGAATGAGAAGGAAAGAGCAGACAGATTAAAATGAGAAGTTAAACGAGAAGGCATGCAAGCAAATGTGGGAAGTAGAGAAGAAGGTGGGTGCTGGAAATGTAAGAAGGAGAGTAAAATCAAAGCAAAGAGGAGAGATTATAGCTATGAAGTAGAAAGCAACAGTTTGGAGGCACAGGAAAAGAGGAAGGAGATTTTCCAGGTCTGGAGGAGAACAGGGCAGAAAATGGTAGGAGATAATCTAAATAGATTAGACATGGGGAGGAAATTCTTTACTCAAGGGTGGTCAGGCACTGGAACAGGTTGCCTAGAGAAGCTGTGGATGCCCCATCCCTGCAGCTGTTCAACAACAGGTTGGAATGGGCTTTGAGCAACCTGGTCTAGTGGAGGCTGTCCCTGCCCATGACAGAGGCATTGGAACTAGATGGTGTTTAAGGTCCCTTCCAACCCAAGCCATTCTATGATTCTATGATATTTAACATCAAGATCCAAGTACTTATTAATGTAGTCACTGGTGAGGAAAATTCTGAATTACTGGTTGCCTGGTTATTTTGTGTACATTACACAATAGATTTTAAATATCCAGTTGCATAATGCTTTTTTTTTCTCTCCCTTAAACAGGATGCATTATTTTCTGAGGATACATTGGGGCTGCATTGAGACTGTTGTCTGTAGTACATCTGCTCCTTTTATTGCAGAAGTTGGAAAATATGTATTGCATGGATTGGAGACTGTAGAAGAAAGTATAGTGTCATGCTAAGACAGCTGAATGGTCTGCCAGAGAACTGAATTGCAGCATGCCTCTGCCAGAGAGTTCTTATGTGATGCTGGGCAAATGCGGTCTCTAGACAGGCGCCTCTGTGTGCCATTGTATTGACCTCCTGTGTTTAGCATGTGTAGGTGAAGTCAGGATGCTCACAGGAAGCTTAGTGAAATCTTCTATCATCAGACGTTTCAACATTATTTGATGGTTTTTACTCTCTGGCTGTTTCTTGGCTTTAATCTGCATCTCAGTTGCCTGTGTATAAAATTGTGGTAATGCAATGCTATCTAGTTCACATTATAGTTGTGGACCTACCACCAGATCTTAATTTTTTATGGTATCCCTAGGTGGTAAGAACAAAAATGTATGGTATGCAAGAATAACACGTAATACATTTTGGGGTTAGTAAGAAATAGTGAATGGATTTTCATGCAGCAATGAGCAATCTGTTCTGCACATTCAATGTGGTGGGGGTTTGTTGGGATCTCATGCTTGAATACCATTCTGTCATCATCACAAGGAGGCATGAAAGATAAAGTTAAGGTCAGCAGCTAACCTTAGTACTAGTTTTGACTAACTATTGAGTATTCAGATTTACAGTATTCCTTATCACTTTTTGTTTGAATATGTATTTGCATCTGTTTCCCCCCTCTCCTACATAAATATATTTTTAAAAATTCTTTTACTAATTTCAACTAAATCTCAGATGTATTAAGTTCCAATAAATTTCACGACAACAGACATTTAGGTAAAAGAAAGTAACACTAGTAGTGCCCTGCTGCACAAAAAGACCAAAATGTCACATGTCAATTCTTATTAGATGTCTCAGGTAAAAATGAGCCACAGTGAATGCCCAAATTGTAAGAGCAAATGTTGTATTAGATGTGTGCCTCATTCTCAGTGAGGGTTCCATTTCCAGTTGAGTTCTTCAGACGCTGACAACTTCGGTTTCCTGTGTAAATTCTATGATACATAAAAAATTAGATGTTTTTCTCTACAGCCTTAGCATAATGCAATTAAAAACTCAATCAGCAACAACACAAATCCTTTGGAAACCAGGCTTTATTAGTTCATAAGATGATATAGCTAGTTGTTTTGTTTTATATTTTAATTTTTTGTAATTAACAATTTTAAAATAGTTTGGGAGAAATGCTCAAAAGCCTTCTGTAGTAAGAGGCTGTAGTACTGCAAGAACACAAAGCCCTGTTGTGCATGCAGTGACCAAAGCCAGTGGCCAGTGTGGTCATGCACATCCCGTGAGCAGTGTAGGTCTCCTGAAGACTGTGCCTGAGCCCACTGCCATCTCTGTCCAGTCTCTTGCCATGTCTAACAATGCATTTTGCTTCTAAAAGCGGTATTGATTACAAAGTTTCTGTTCCTTATACAATGTCCTCAGTAGATGTCTGGATTTAGGGGCTAGATAGTAGTGTATTTGGCACAGTATAATACCAAAATAAACAGGTATGTTTGAAAGCATTATCTTTGTTTATTGAAACAATTTATTGAATTTGTTACTCTGTGTGTAATATATGCCTTCAATAGGTGGGATATCATGATACTATTACTCACATTCATGTTGAGCTTTCAGGAGACCAGTTGTTAACCTCCAGTGTTACCATACTATTAGTCACAGCACCATGAGGGACTGTTAGCCTGGAGAACAGAAGACTGAGAGGGTATCTTATCAATATATACAAATGTCTTAAGGGAGGGTGTCCAGACAATGGGGCCAGGCACTTTTTGGTGGTGCCCAGTGATAGGACAAGAAGCAACAGGAACTACCTGAAACACAGGAGGTTCCATCTGAATATCAGGAAAAACTTCTTTACTGTGAGGGTGACAGAGCACTGAACAAGTTGCCCAGAAAGCTTGTGGAGTCTCTTTCTCTGGAGATATTTACAACCCGCCTGGGTGTGATTCTGTGCAATGTGGTCTACAAGACCCTGTTGAGCTGGGAGGTTGGACTACATCATCTCCACAGGTCCCTTCCAAACTCAACTGTGATTCTGTGATTCTGTAAAATTTCTGGCAGCAAACTGGGGAATCCACTGTACAAGGAGTTGTTTAAAAGCAGATCGAAAAGGTTCCTGAGGTCCTTGCCCTTCAGAGCTGATGCTCTTATAAAACTGGAGACTAGAGGTAAATAAAATAAAATGGGAAAATACAAAGAATCGATGAGACAATGAGGGTCAACATGAAAGAAAGCAGTCTCAGAGTGCCAGTAATATGACTCTGAGGGTGTTTTTTGAGAATCTGAGGTACTAAAACTAGCAAAAGTTACTTGAGGATAGAAGGTAAGAGATTTAAGGGAAGTTCAACATCTTTATTACTTGGGTCACATGCATTTTCTGTATATTGGTGTATATTTAAACTTATTAGAGAACGTTTTTTCCTAAGTAGCTGTTACTGAGCAACCGTATGTTACAGAGTATGCTGTTTTTTTTTTTTTTTTTTTTTTTTGTAATAATCTATGAGGCCTTTCCACCAGAATTATGCAAGTTTCCTGTGTCCTCTAAACTATCTCCCTTTTTCAGATTTCTGCTACTCATCTTCTTGGTCAGGACTTTTCAGTTTGGAGAGCATTTTTTTCTTCTTTTTTTTTTCCCTTCTTTTTAGCTTCTTCCCCCCTCCCCCCCATTTTTTTTTTTTAGTGGAAGAAGTACGAAGAAGTACACACTAATCCTTATGGTTTAAAATATTGAAGTTATCCAGTTCCAATCTGCCCTAACAGAAATGCTGAAGAGATACAAACAACTTTAGAACTACTCCCTTATAAATAAAATAAGTAATAAAAACTTAATTATTGATGTTTCAGATGCTCTTCCAAGTTTGAGAGTGCCTGAATGTATGAAAATATATACTAGATATGAGAAATCCTTCTTACACAAAATCTTTCTTACTTGATTGTTTAAAAAAAAAAAATCAATAAGAGGAAGATAATGGCTTTTTTGTTCTCAAAGAACATGAATGAAATATATTGTCTATAAAGGTGGAAAGATACAAAGATGATAACCTAAGTCTCATTGCTAGAGAAGATAGTGTGTGAGATTGAAAGCAAAATGAGATAAAATTGGTCAGTGAATCTTGAAATCAAACAAAAGTATGAATTAGACTTACTCTATTTTTAGGACAAAAAAGGAAATTGAGACATATGTCACAGAGTCTTGATGATTTTCTTGAATGTCCTGTTAGTACACATAATAATAAAAATGTACACCTGCGTAATTCATCCAATTCTTATGTTGTTTTTCAGGTTAATTTTTTTTTATGTTAGAATGATGGAAAACATTGCAAAATAGTGGAGGTGCCTCGTAAAAATAGCTCTTACTTATTTACTTTCTCGTGTATAACCATATCTACATTGTAAGCGATCTGAATTATTGAAAATATGGATGAAAACCCTAGCAAAAAAATGTGTTACCAGTCTTGGAAACAGGATTGTGAGAAGTGAGTTGGAATTCTCAAACACATTGCCCAGAGCCAGGAACAAAACTTGCTTTATGCCAGTAACCTCTGACTTCGTGCATGGGTAGTCTGGTATGCTAGCAGTATCATCTCTGTGCTGCTTGATACAAGACAAAGGTCTTGCTGGCTCTTCCTGCTGTTAAATATGACCTCAAAAACAGTCAGTTATTCAAATATGTATTGAGTAGTCGAGGTTGACTGCCTCAGAGCCGGCGCAGCCGGATCCACAGCGCCCGACCACGAGTTACAGGGGGGATCTCAGTCCCTAGCTTCGCTAGGAGTGACCTGGGACTGCAGCGAGACCGGGCAGCACCCGCCAGCTCTCGCGAGAGAAGCTGACAGGGAGTGGGCGTTGCCAGGGCAACGGCGACTGCGCCCAGCGCCTTGCATAGGGACTGCCGTCGCTGTCCACCGCGAGC
Source organism: Chauna torquata (assembly GCA_013399475.1). NCBI lineage: Eukaryota > Metazoa > Chordata > Aves > Anseriformes > Anhimidae > Chauna > Chauna torquata. The sequence continues at coordinate 6 of VXAL01015953.1, read as the reverse complement.
AGTGAG
>VXAL01015946.1:260319-278889 GCA_013399475.1 Chauna torquata | reverse complement strand
GGAGAGCGCCCGAGCCCGCTGCCCGGGGCTGCGCGCGGGGTCTGGGGAGCAGGCAGGCGCCCCGGCCCTGCCGAGGGGCGGCAGCGAGGAGCGGGCTGGGCTGCGGCGTGTCCCCCGCTCCTTCCCCCACGCGTGGGCTCGCCGCTTTCCCGGCGTTCCCACGCCTCAGCGTGGCACAGCGGGTGCAAGCGAGCCCCGCGCAGCAGGCAGGGAGCGGCGTGTGCCGTGAAGAAATCGCACAGTTGATTCGAGAGGGGGGAAAAACGCAACGTGTAGTAGGCAAGGTGGCTCTTAAAAAGGTGGGTACGCTGCTTTGTGTAGGAGTGCGGGGCTGGGAGACGCTCCGCTTGGAAACGCGGGGTGTGGACGGGGAAGGCGAGTTGCTCCCGGCGCGTTTCTGGAACAGCACCGGAGCCCCCCTCACACACTCCCGGGTTAGCGCAGCACTAAATTAACAGGGCCGGGGTTATCCAGGGCATTATACCGCGTGCCCGGGATGTAACCTTTGCTCACTTACACACAAAGAAGAGGGAGAGACGGAGTTACACCAGGAAATCCAAAGAGCACGGTGAGTATCGGTATTTGCTCCTCACCCACCCGTGCCTGGGAACAAAGTTCAAAGGCAGCCGGCGTGGGTCTGGGTGCGGGTCCCCGGAGCCTCTGGATCACTTCAAAGGCTGCAGCGCAGCCGCGTTCCGTGCGGGCACCTCCAGCGTGGCTCCGGCGGCGAGCACACGCGAAACAGCAGGAAGAACTCGCGCTGTCTTGCTTGTAACTTTGCTGCTTTCCGTAGAAAAAGTGACTTGGATCCAGGGCTATTTATAGGTGGCAGTAAAGCCTCCTTTTCAGTGAGAAGCCGTGGAAAAGAAGCATCAGGAAAGTGGCTGCTTTATTGATTCGAGGTGCCGGACGGTCACAGCCACGATAGCCAGGCTGGGCTTACACAGCCACGGCTCCTCTCGCTTCAGGCAGCGAGAAGAGCAATAGGAGCCGTATTCTGCTGACCCCAGGTTTGGACACAACTCAATTCCCAAGCGCAGGTATAGGGCACAAGAGTGTTAGATGGAAGACTCTTCCCTTTTCTTTCAGACGCACACATAATACAGGGCACCCGCAGGGCTGAAAGTGGGCCAGGGCTACATGATAGGTATCAGATCACACAAAGCAGAGGAAAGAAATCCAGTTAAAAATACATTAGTTGAAATCAGAGGACGAGCTTGATTTTTTTTTCCCCCTTTTAAACAAAGGTGCACGTTAGAACAAGCTAGAAGCACTTTGTGCCTGACGGTATCCCCCACGCCCATTGGAAATAAGGCAAGAAGCTTGCTCTTTGCATCTTTTAAACCTTGTTTTAATTAGAACTGCTAAAGTAGGACACCCCGGTGGAGATGTTTTCAAGCATCCACCTACCTCTCTGCTGTAAGCAGAATTGCTGCCTGCTAAATTGCTTGAAACGCAAAATTCTGCCCCACCCCCAACCTGTTTTGACACCTACTCACCCTTTCCCCCCCGAAATTCCAATCGCTTATGAAAGGTACTCCATTAAGAGGAAAAGAGAAACCCCAAACAGCCAGCAGCAATGAGATGAGTGGACTCAGCGAGCCCCGGCGTTGCTCTGTACACCAGGAAAATGTGTGGACAGAGAGCGTTCCTGAAAACTAATTCCTTTTTTTTTTCTTTTTTGAAGTCCAAAATTGGGTGTATCCTAAGCCTTCTCCTTTAATTTATTTGATTAAATCATAACAAAGACAGACTCGTCAGCTTCTCATATTTCCTCACATGTACCATACGCGAAACCTTTTATATGAAGGCAAGTAATTGGCTTTAGTTAACCGAAGGCACAGGCTGGGGAGAAGTTTTACACCCGTTCCCAGAGCAGCATTTCACGGAAGCGCGTGTTACAGCTGCACCTAATGCTCCTGATTTGCGACCCTCAGGCTTTCAACTTCGTCTCATTTCCCACCGCTACCCCTTTTCCCTCATTTCACTGATGACGAGCGGGGTTGCTCAAGTCGGGAGGTGGGGGACCGGGCTCTTCGCCCGCGGGTCGTGGGCTGGTTCAGGGAGCGCCCACCCGGTTTTACACTCGGGACCGCTCCAAGCCAATATCCACGTCTGTGGGTGTTCTGTACCGTGCTCGCTGGTTCTTTCCACACCTGATTAAGGACTAGATTAATGTCGCTTTCAGGAAAGAGAAGTCCTGGTAGCCCACTTCTAGCTTAAATGAAAAGAAAAAGAAAAAAAAAGCTCTTAAAGTTTCTCAGGTGAAGCTCGGATTCCCTTTGGTTATCACTCAAGGGAAGAGCCACATCAATTAACTCTTTAATTTGGAAATAGCTGCCCGAGAAAATGGTGATAATTCCCGTCCCGCTGCGAGAGGCAGCTGCAGGCTGACCGCTGCGGTGCGCGGCCCCGGCAGCCCAGCCAGCTGACCGCCGCAGCCTCCCTGCGCCCGGCCGCCATCGTCCAGGGTTAAATCTCTCTCAAAGAGCAGTGTGGCATCTGCAGCAAGCACGGCACGATCACAGTGAAAAAAGAATCGGTAGCACCCCTGGTCAGAGGACGGGGACCTCGTAGCAACAGGTAACAGGGGCACCTGCCGCTTCTCGAGGGCGTTTGACCGCTAAAGCCAGGGCGGGAGCTTCGCGGCAGGAATCCCCCTCGGTGCGGGGAGAGACGGGCATCCAGAACACGGGGCTCAGCGACACTCCAAGGAGATTTAAAGGCTGCTGTGAGGCGAGCAGGACCTCCACGGCGGAGCGGTAGGGGCACCTTGCCTCGTCCTCCCGCTCGCTGCCTGTCTGGGTTCCCTCAGTGCCTCGAGAGCCGGCGCTGGGGCCGTGCTGCTGTCCCGGGGCTGGCGGAGACCGTACGCCTGCGTTTTAGGGGAAGAGGCGCGGCTCCGGCCGAGTTATTTCCAGAGGGCACCGCTGGTCGTACCCTCGTGCCCCAGGCAGACCCCGAGCGAGCCCACGCAGGCTGGGGAGGGGGCTCATGGCCCGGGCAGGAGGCCCACGGGCCGTGCCCTGGGGCGGCGGCGGCTGCGGAGGGCTCCCTCCTCTCGGGTCAGCCCTCCCCTCCCGGCTGGGCTCTTTGTTCTTAGGCCCTTTGTTCTCCCGCTCCTCCGCTTAGCCCGAAGTTTCCAGAGGGGGCAGGAGGTGCGGGGGAAAGTTGCTGAAAGCCCCGGGACTAAATTCTCGGAGCAGCGAGAGCAGGCAGGGCTCCCCTCCCGGGGCTGCGCGCCCGTCCCCGAGCGATGCCGCTTTGGCCGCGGGACCGGCGTGTGGCGCTGGGAGCGGCCGTGCCGGGGCGGGGGAGCAGCGGGGGCTCCGAGGGGCGCGGCGCCTCCCTGCGGAGCCGCAGCCCCCTCCGGGCGCCGGCAGCTCCCGGCCTTCCGGCGGGCACCTGTCCTCGCTGCCCTTTCTGGTGGGAAAGGGCAACGCCGGTCGGTGAGCGCGCTGCAGTGAGACGAGGCGGGAGGTCACGGGGGTGAAGGACTTCTGGGTGTTGGATTTTGCGGGACGCGTGTTCGTTTCTTTGAGTTACACAAAGCCAGGAGGCATTTGGCTGAATAGCTGTCTTTTCAGCGATTCTTCTTCTTTTCTTCTTCCTGTTCGCTTGACAGGACTGTGGCAAAATGCTGTCACAAGTTAAACAAGTTGGCGCTTACCTTCAGAGCAGATGAAATTTCCTCATAGAGCAGCATAACAGCTTAAAACAATGTCTTGGCATTGTTAGTGGGAGATCATACAGTATCTTTGGTGTTGGTAATAAAAGGAAAACCTCTTCGTTCAGTACAGTATGGTGTGGCCTTATCCTATCTTTACCAATCACAATCAAATGCTAGAGAAGTGCAAACTTATTTTCCTTTTCACTAAGAAATCACCCATAACTTTGCAAATATGAATTACCCCCATCCCCATTAGGTGAAAGTAGCAAAACACTTCGTTGAGGTGTCTTTGGTATTGGGAAAGCAGACATGAAATTAAGTTTTCATGTGGTGCACTGGACTAGGTCACAACAGGTTGCTGACAGAGCCAGGTTTGACTCCTGAACTCTGGCAGACTTGTCTAATAGCACTGCCATGCTCCCGTTTTTGTAACCAGTGACATAATGGATGAATATAACACTCTGGAATTTGTTGAAAGATGCTCTAATGTAGTAAAGGTTTTTTTCTTTTTTTTTTTTTTCTTTTTGTAATCAAGAGATGCCCTTAAATCTTTACAGCAGCATAACATAAATTTACTATTTTTATATATGTAGAGATCCTTCAAAAACTTATTTTTAAAAGAGAGTATTTTCATAATACTTCTGTATTAAATAAAAAAAGGCTAAAATTGTTTATTGTAGTGAGCCAAATTTCCAAAATTTGTATAGATTTTTTTGTAATAGCAGACAAAACATGTTGAGAAATGAGGTGAGAAAAGATTGAAGTAGACTAAATATTTTGGATCTGGATTTTTCAATGTGCGTATGCTAATAGGGATCATACCGTCCTTCCAACACGTGTCAAATCCCAGTATCAATTCTTCAATGAAATGGTTTTTGATGTGAAGTGGTGTGGGACCTGTTTGGCTTTGCTTTTTCTGATGCTGAGGGGATACAGTTCCAGCAAAAAGTCTTGGAGCCTTGCACCTGGAAAATCCGGCTATGGGTGTTGCAAGCTGGAAACTCGAAACCAGAAGCTGTCCTTGAAAACTCTGACCTTTATTATTTCGGGCCATGGTTCACAGTTTAATGTAATGATCAGTCACTAGTAAAGTAGAAAAAGATGCAGGCATCATATCAGATGCTTTGATGATAGCTCAATTTTCTAGCTGAGTGTGTCTTCACACACAAGTCGACTAGTTTATTGCTTAAATCCAGAGGCTGGACACATTACTCACTATTCTGTTTATATCCCAATGCTCATAATGTGTTGTTGCAATATCCAGGTAAAATGTTCAATGCCATTTACAACAAGGAATCTGCCTTGAGCAATACTATAATCAGTAATAGCTAACGTTACTGAGAGGAACAGTTTCTGGAAATGAATTATCACCACATGAGTTAACAAAGGTACATCTGTAATTTTGCTCAGAACTAAATAAAACTAGACATCCAAGAAAGAGAATACAAATTTAATTGGGAAAAAATGGATCTTACAGAATGCTGTGTTTAATCAATAGCAGTTGCTTCTGCCTTTTGATAATGAAGACGATTAGAGGGCCATCACTGTTCCTGGGCTGTTGTTTGAATAGAGGGGTTCTGCAGCATAAGAAAAATGAATTTCTGACTCAGAAGAATTCACTGAAGAAAGGGTGGTTACATTTATTCACATATTGATTAATCTTCTCTTTTTTTGTTTAATACTTTTTACTTATGTACGTAGATTTAATAGATGAGGAATTTATATATATTAAAACCAACAATCCTCTGCTGCTTCTCTTGGAAACTCTGCCATCAAACATAAATTCCCAAGTATTGCTCTGGATTTTGGAGGGCAAACCTAAATATGTAAAGATTTTTGGGATTTTGTCATCTTGTGTTTTGGAGCAGGGGACAGAGCTGCTGAGTTGTAGTTGTTCACTACACTACTGAGTTGTTTAAATGAGGCCAGACCTTTTACCTCAGAATTTTTATCACCTTTGCCTGTCAATAAATACTTGAGACAAATGAGAGGAAAACTATATTGCTTTCCTTTTTATTTCATTTCCACTTGTTATAATATATTACATCTGAAGAGCATAAATGAAGAGGTATATGGCATAAACAAGAATAAGGAGGGAATGTAAAATGAACACTGTTTTATAACAGATATCTCTAGTTATAGGTGTGAGTGCATAAAGATTCATTTAAACAGTTCTTAAGTGGAAAAGCCCTAAGTTGACAAGTAAGGTAAACAGCATGTCATAGGTACTTAGCAGATGACGGCATGCTAACTTTAGGAAAATGTACAGCAGTGGTCCCCTTGACATCCCCGCAGAAAATTAGATCTTGACAGAGAGGAAAGGAGAGCATTTAATTATATGAGTCATTTTGAGAATAGAGGGTTACAACTTTAACATTGTATCTCTTTTCTTTTATTAGTTTATCTCAGTCTTTAATAAATTAAAAGATTTTTTTTCTTTTAAATGCCCGTGTTTTAATCTATCATTATATACTAGGTAGAACTAAAAAAGGCTTCAAAATAATGCAAATCTCAACCTTTCAAGTATTCCAAGGGCCTTCTGTGCTTACTACGTGTATAAAATTACCACTAGCCAAGGTAAATAGTGGTAGATATTGGCTAAGCTTCAATAGCTGAATAAATACCTATTTACTGTTATGTCATGTATGGGGAGAACTGGAGCTCTTTGTATCATGCATACATAGGAGTATGTTTAGGATGTCAACTGAATGTAGTAAATACATTTGCAACAAATACTGGTGATAATGATGTGTTTCCATCTAAGTATTTAATGTTTCAAAATTTGTCTGACTTTTATTATTACTACTCTATTTATTAAACTTAGAAATAAATTCCCCATATATATATTCTGTCAAAAAAAAAGAAAGTCTTATTCAAAGCACAAAAATAAGTGTTTCTCAGTATTTTCTTAGTGACTCACGACCTTACGATGCAGCACTGGCATAATACTCACAAACTCCCTCTCTCAAAATACTTGCAAGAATAGTACATTATTGCCTGTGCACATTTTTTCAGCGTGTACATCAGTAATGTGCAAATGGATCTGGCTTTGAGCACGGAGGGGAGAAAAGAAAACTCAATAGAAGTTCTTTTTAAGTAACTGATTAAGATTAAAGGCTCATTTCTGTTTCCACCGCAGTTAATATGAAAACTCTCGTGACTTTGAATAGCTTCCTCTTACTATTTGGATTCTGGAAATGCTCAGAATTCCTAGCCAGGGTTTTGATTTTGTTGTGCAGAAATACATAGTAGTAGCACCATCTCTCTGTTGAAATCTATGGTTACAGGCCTTAATTTTTTAATGAACTTCTATTTAATATTTTTACATTTTGTACCTTGTAGTACGAGGCTTGCCCTCCCCCCTGCCATGGAAATAGTTGTCATGTCTGTGAGTATGTTGTTTGGTGTTTTAACTGTTTCAAGCCTTCATACAAATAGAGGATAACAATGATTTTCTTAATTTTAACTTGTATCAAATACAACTCATTCCATTGGTTGCACAGGGAAGTTGCCAGTGAAGTGTCATCAAGTTTAACTCCCATTAATGATGACTGATAAAATGGGTGAGGAACTTACACATTTTCTTTCAGCTAGCAAAATGTTTGAGTAGATGAAAACAAAACTGAACTAGGTAATTCTTTGCATATACTTATCAGCCTATGCTTTCTGAACAAATTATGTCATTATTTAATATTTTCACTTCTTTTTTTCGCTCAGAGGAAAAGAGTGAGGCATGTAAAATTTGCTTGAAATTTAAAATAAAAAAACAGGTCTTTAAACAAGCAATGAAAATAGTGCAGACTTATGAATTATAAATTACGAAATCTTGTTTCTGTTTTGAGCCTGGATTTTCTCTGAATAATTTTCTTTCCACCATGCCCCTATTCATCTTGTCCATTTGAAAAATGTTGAAAGTGATATGCATTTTAGTAGGCTACAGTATAGTGATTCCTCAGCATTCATAAGATACCTGGAGCTCTGCATGTGATGTCTTTGCGTCAGTAGAAAGTGTTAAATATTAGTAGAAAGATAAAATCTTTTACATATGGCAAAAATAGTGTAATTCAGTGATGGTTTCCACTGACACGTGTAAATCGAAAGATTTCACAGCTGCACATGTACATACACAGCTACTTCCTGGTAGATGGTGGTGGTGTATTCTGGGAAAAACAGAAGCAAATGGAGCTTATACTTCTAACTTGGGTGATACCAATTCAGTGAACAAATCAGTATTTTTTTGTATTTCTAATCTGTAATAACATGTATCTAAAGGAGTAAGTGATATATATATGTCTCACAGCTAGGGAAAAAATTACTGAAGGAGACAATCTTGCTTTAAAGGAAGTACCACATAAAAGAGGAACTCAAAGGGTCCTAATTTGTCTGTCTCAGTAGAATGAAGAAATTATTGAAATGCTGGCATCCCACCTTCCTCAAGCACAGCTTAGTTTCTGCAAGGAAGGATCACCAGTCGTAGGCCTGTAGAAGTGACGATGACCACAGTCACTTGCCAACTGAATTATTTCTCTGTTGATTCATCCATTATCTAGCAAAATTGTCATCTATTTATTAAAAAATTTTTTGAGGAAAAACATGCAATAGGGAAAAACTTAAAATGTCCTTTTTTTTTTTTTTTTTTTTTTTGAAGCAAAGAGTGTTTATAGAAAAAATACTCAGTGTAGGGGAAAAGACAGTTGAGGGGCTGTGGTGGGACTGGCACAGATCCTTCCTGAACCAGTAGAAGATGTAGACCAAATCGCTTGTCACTGGCATGCTAACACCCTGAGATTCACAGTGAAGTTTCATTTGATCTGCAAGTTTGGCATTGCATCCATTGAAATCACTGAGGTTTGTGTTCCACAGTCTGGAACTAATGCAACCATTTCTATTTCTTGTGAACGGTTTATTTTGACACTATAGTTAAAAACATTTAGATAAAACAGTCATGGCAAACCTGTGATTGTAATACTGACACTTAAAGAGTAAGTTTCATCTATATTTACACACATGGGAACTGAGGGACAGAGGGAGAAGAGACTCCCTAAAGCCCAAGACCCCAAAGATATGTGGGTGACTGACTTAGGAGTACAAAGCAGGTCACTTACATCTGCTACATACACGTTGCGGCCTCATCAAGCACATACATTTTATACAATGCCTTCACAAACTGCTAAAACCTGGTTCCAACTTTTTCCTCGAGTTTTGTAACACTCTTTCACCTAGTGGCAACATTTCATTCATTACATGTCTATAAAACCTGGTACCTGGGTGAAGGTGAGATCATCTGTTTGTCTTTCCAGTACCCAAATAATTCCTTGAATGCTAACTCCAGTATTTGTGTGTATAACAGCAGAATTATCCGATATCAGTCAGAATTGCTCTTGCATAGCAATTTGTTGTACTGAGGCCACGGGGAGCAAAACGAGCATCTGATGTTGTACATCCTCTGCAGCAGTGTACAGCCAAGAGAGGAAAAACTGAGACATAACAGAAAATAGGGAAGGGTCACTCTCATCGGGCTTGCACCTAAGAGCTGTCTCAAGAAGCAACATGTACCGGTGGAACAGAAGAAACAATCTGCTTCTGGATGCTAACTCTGGGTGGTATACTGAAATGGTAACTTAGACAGGAATGCAATATCCTACCTGTACAGGGAGCAATGTAGAGCAACAGTTGTCCAAAAACTGGAAATCAGTACTATGGTAAACACCAATCTCTTAAAAAAGAGTCATTATTCCTACAAAAGAGGCAAAAAAAAATTGCTTCAGGCAGAACTTTGTATCCTACTGTTTATCTGGCTTTATCACCACAAAACAGCAGGCGCAGAAGCTGCTCCCCTCTCCCTTCGCTCTCTGGCCTCCTGAAGCCTGCTGCTTCAGTAGCATTTCTTCTACTGATAGCGAGCCTGATGGATGCAGTGGGCCTGGTACGGGGACCGGTGAGGTTCTCTGGATGGCTCCAGAAGGACTCGGAGCCGCTAGGTCATGAATGCCTGATCCATTTCTCAGCAGAAATTTGGTAGCAAAACATTGTGGTGAAGTTTCCCTACTAGTAAAATTGCTCTAATGTAATGAGTTGTGCTATAGTACACAATCATGCAGTGCCACCCCCCTCCCCCCAAGCCATATGTAAGATTATCACTGCTGAAATGAGTGAATAGAGAAAATAAAGAACAGAACAAAACTCTCAGTAGCTTATATAAAGAGTCATTTAGGAAAAAGCTGGTTTGATATCAGAGTCACTAATCAGGCTCCCTGATGTTTCTTCAATTCTCCCGTAACTAAAATGAGACCAGCTCCAGTCCAAGGGAGCTTCAAGAGCATGTCCAGTAATGATATTTTATGCACGCTTTGTGTTGTGCTGGGGGTCATGGGCACTGACAGGCTTCACACTGGGCTGAAAGTGTTCAGTCAAAGAAGAGGCACAGCTAGCTCTCCCATCTGCAGAGCATGGGGGAAGGCAAATGGTGATACGGAGGTGTCTGTGAGGCAGGCAGTTCCCCAAAGCGAGTTACTCCGTGCTTTGCCTTGCAGAAGCCAAGGCTCGCAGCTGGGCTTGTGAATCTGCAAGGGAGGCAGAGCCCCCTGCCTGAGCGCCGCACAGCCCTTCCTGTGCCTTTCTCTGCAATTAGGCAGTGCCAGGTGGCCACGTCTGCCCTTTATTCTGGTCTTTCTCCTTTTTTTTGTGCCTGGAGATGCAATCTGAGCAGAGGAGTGATATGGGGAAGGCCTGATCCCTTTTATGACCTGTTGAAGGCTGCAATTGTCTAGCTCTGCAGCAGGTCTCCTTATTTTGGTGGAAATAGTTGAAACTCTTGCCACCTAACTACTGGCAAATGACTGGTGCTATTTTGAAGCATCTTTTATTTTCTGTTTAGTTATTTACAGGTAGATATCTGCAGATTTGGGGACTATCCTTTTTATTCTTTCCTGAATCTTCTAAGAGACAAAAACCAGACCTAAAAATTACCCCTGCTTTACTAAATTTATGTGTAAAAATATATATATTCAATCCAAAATTGTGTTTTTTGTTTTTTGTTTTTTTTTAGAGAGAGTTTAAGCAGTACCTACTGTTGTAGATACGACGAGCTTTCTAAAGCTTTGTAAACTTTGTTTGTAGGCTATTAATGAACTGTGCTTCAGCAATGCAATGCAAACATCATAGCTAGAATGGAAATAAACACCTTATCTCCTTGGCAGAATTATCATTACCCTGTGCAGAGGAAAGCCCTCTGTAGCTGCCTTTGTTGCCATCACTGCTGCACTTTCTCCCCAGGATATCCCGTTGTTTGCTGCACTCCCTCAGCAATCTTTTTCATAGGGCTTTTGATGCAGGAACTTGATCTGATTAAATGCTTTGTACAGCATCTAACAAAATTAGCTTCTTACCCAGAACAACGCTATCATGCTATAAATATCTAATGAGAACAGGGCTCTGGTAGAGTCGGTCTGGAGCACTCACCTGAAGTTTGGTAGAAATTGCTCTGTCTTGGCACTGAGGCAGCTCCGTTGGGCCTGAGCACAGCAGCTCTCTTGCCCTGCCTTTTGTGGCGTGAGAGAAGGACCCAATGTTTTTGGAATTATTTCTGCAAAATTTGAGCACCCATAATTCCTGCTTACATCAGCAGGAGAGGAGAGCGTGCAGCTCCTGGCACCAATTTCTGGGCTGCCCAGAAATTAACTTCAAGAGCCTCAAAATTGTCATTAAAATTCAATTGTTTCCCTTCACATTTACACATCCGCCCATGGAAAAACAGCCATTGTGTAACTTCTGCCCCTCTCCCTGGAGGTGTTACACGGAGGTTAACTCACAATGGGGATGGGAAGGTTGCAGCCCTAACACTGACTGAAAAGACAGAAGCAAGAAAAAGAGCTTACTTTCCTGTCCTAAAGTTAAGCAGTAGTCCCCATGGCTCCAACGCTGAAATATGTAATAACGTGAGTGTAAGATTTCATTGCTAAATTTTTACATTTGTTCTGCTTCTGTCTTGGCTACCATATAAATATTTATCACTTTTTATTTTATTGCTGTTGCTTTATGACATGACCACTATTTCATGAGAAAGAATGCAACTTTTAACCAAAAAAAAAAAAAAAAAAGTTGCAGATCAGGTCCCTAGTTAGTATAAATTGGTATGACTCCACTGATTTCACTAGAGCTAAGTCAGCTTTCACCAGCTGCATGCCTGGTTTGTAGTGTGTGGCTCTGACCAGCTAATTACTTCGCGACAACACGGTATTCGTATATAGCAATGGAATTTAAGGTTCTGACTGGTGTTAGGCAGTTAAATGTAAGTAAGTGTACTAGTCTGTAGAATACAATCTTTTTCATTTTCCTCATCATTTTCCATCGCAAACAACCAAATTAAAACTGGCGTCCTCTCCTTCCCACTGGCCTCTTGGCTGCCAGCTAGGGGCCCGCAGGTATGAAACGAAGGATGGGTTCAGTATCAGCACATTTCACTTACGGCGTTAGAAATCAGCATCTTTAAAGCACCAAATGAGCTAAATTACAGGGGAACACTTCCAGCCGGCATTCCAGGGCTGTGAGGGCAACCCAGGAACCTGTCGTCCAACAGGCTTTGTAACGCTGAACCATGCTGAGGAAGGCCTCCCTACACACTTCCATATACCATTTTCTACCTACATCTGTCGCATCTTTGAAAGCACAGCTTTTTGTGTGTGCCTAAGGATGTATTCACGCATTCTGAAAAGTCAGAAGACTTGCTGACCTATTAAGGCTAGGCACTGTAAATGGGCTGCTAGCAGGGTCTAGATGGAGCTGAGGTCCTTCAGAACAAAATTATTTAAGATTCAGTATTGACCTGTTCATCTTCTGACTTAACGTAATACCAGGTGCCTGCTGTACATGAAGTCCTGCAATCTCCGGGAAGACTCAGTTCATACAAACAGTGTTGGATTTCCATAATGAAGTGTCACAGGTGCTTTCTTCTCAACTGCAATAGTATCAGTCCCTCTGTCTTTATATAAAACATAGCAATTAGAGAAATCAAGTCCAGGGATGAAGGGTTTCATGTTTCCTCTTCTTCCAGTCTACAAACTATTCTACGTGTAGGCTTCTTCCGCTCTTCCTTTTGAAGCTCCACTATCAGCATTTAAGGTTATTCAGGCCAAAGAAATGGAGCAGTAGGGAGCAGGACTGCAGCCTCCTCTGAGAACACTGAATTACGTGGGGCAATCCTGGATCTCTGGCTTCCAGGACTCCTTTAGCGCTCATACGTTGAGAATAAAACACATTAATGGGCTTTTGAGAATTCCTGAGATATGACCTGGATCATAGCTACAGCCTATCTGCCATTAAACATAACACCTTCTTGGCAGCCATTCCTCCTCTGCAACCTTTGCATTTAATATCTGTTTTGGAGAGGTAAGAGGCATTCTGGAAATCTTGTGATCAGCCCCTGTATACATAGGAACCAGGCCCATAGCAGACTTTTATACTGTACTTAGCATCTTGCATGTACTTTGCACACACAGCATGTGAAAGGGGAAAACGGCTCAAACACCATTTGTACTTTAAATACTGTGTTAGTGGTTACACAATCCATGGCATTTGTATTTTCACAAAATGCAATGTTTGTGGCTTTTAGAAGAGCAGAAATGAGATATGGTTCTAGCATTGGTTCAGATGGGGCCAGCCCTTCACCGCAGCCCATCCGTCAAGGGCATCAGGAAAGGTGCCAGTGAGCACCGCAGAATGTCTGCTACATATATGCAATATCAGTACTTGCTGATGGCACTTTGGCAACTTTCATCTATTTCAGACAAGACAAACCCTGATTGCTTTACTACTTTATACAGTTAGTTCAAATTTCTCCAACACTAGGCTCAAATCTCATTAGAAGCCAGGCTGCAAAAGTCAGGAGGGGAGCTTTCTTATTCTATAAGGGCTTGGATCCAACATTAGGTGAGGGCCCCACCCTGATCCTGATCTCTGATAAATTTACTTTTCAACGTTGCATTACTGCTAGCATGAAAGCCAGATGTCTACACCGATATTTATGTTCAGCCAAATGCAAGGTTGTTGTTTTTTTTTTCTGATTTATAAGTGTGTTATGTTTTACAGGCGTGAGTAACCCATGTGGGATATCTTTCCCACAGAGTAAAACCAAAGTAAATTCACATGAGTCAGGGATTTGTTTCAATGCTCGTGTATAAACTCTCATTAGAAATGATTACGCTTTAAGATCAAAAGAAAAGTACACTTGCTTGTATTAATGTTTAATGCATAATTCACATTGTTAGAACAAAAAACAAAACAGTCAGTGGTTGTTATGACAAATATTATACATTGGTGCTACTAACCAATTCCCAGAGAGGATCCTTCGTTTCACTGCATTGGCCACGCGCTGAGGTTTCCTCTTGCATCTGTCTTGCCGTTGTCTCTGAGACCTCTACATTTCAAAGACCTCATGGGATCAGCAATCCCGCTGTACTAGCAGGAGCAGGGCAGAGCAGGGACACCCTCTCACTGCAGGTGGCTCCTGTTTTCAGAGAGCTCTCAGAGGCAATAGTGTAAAATAATCTAATCCACTCATTGACACAAGTATGATTTTGGATACAGCATGTTCCTGTATGGTCCAAAACTCTCCTTGCCTTCACTCAGTCTACTTTCAGCCTTACTATCAAGACTAGGCCCATGTTCAACATTACCCATCACGACAGCATTCAAGAGCTTGATTTTTTTTTGTTATACCATGTTTAACCTTCTTCATTCAATGCTTACTTTCTTACCAGAAAGCTTCGTACTTAAACAAGCAGGCTAAGCGTGAGGGAGGCATACGTGAAATCCATTCCCTATACACTTCAACCAAGACCAGCACAGCAGAGCAGAGCCATGCTCATAATCACAAATTGAGCTTAAGAACGAGAAACGCATTTGCGGCATTGATGCCTGTTAGATGGAGTAGCAAGGCTACTTAATCTGCATATAGGAAGATCCCTGGGTACCCTCTGCCTTCCCACATTACAGTCTTTCACACAAAGTATGACTTTTTTTCCACGTGTCTTCATAGCTTTTATTGGCTTTTCCCATGTCAGTGTTTAAAGGGTCAGCAATTTTGTACCATCTAGCTTTTATATTTATGCTTCTCTTTAAAACTTGGCTGTCCTACTAGCTGAGATTACATCATTTCTTTCACATTTAGTTTTTTTTTTCTTTGCTTTTTCTCCTTAAAAAAGCTTGAAGTTTAGCAGTCTTAATTCAAGTCGAAGAGTCACCTCTCTTCTCAGGGAGGTCTGTGGCACAGAATGAAACAGAATTACATTTGAAGAGCTTTCTGCTTGGCATGAAGCTGCAGAAAATTTTTTCCTTTCTCATTATCATTTCATTAGTTTTTCTATACACCATTAGTGATACAATATACCTGATTCGGAGCCCTCCTGCACCCATTCAGAGCAGAGTAACTGCCTGAGACTGAGGTAGGCTCTTCCTGCGTCAGGTCTCTGTAAGCAAACTGAGAATTAGCTCCCTGTTCCTACGGTGCCTCCTGAGAGCCCCATTGTTCTGCAGGCCATCCCGCGCAAGTTTGAGAGGTTCCTCATGCAGGAACTAGTAGTGTTGAATTGTAATGGGTGCCTCCCATGGACACTACTGCTTTGAATGGGATGTAGTCAAAGTACAAGCGGATCATGAGAGGACACAGTAGACCTTTGGGTTTTGTTTTCTTTAACAACCTACTCAAAATACTTACGATCAAGAACCTGGTATTATCTCTGGTGGAGAGCTGACTGTCTGCTCCAACACAGCTGAGAATGTACTCAGAGTATATATTGTCTAAATTTTTTTTTTGTGGAGTGTACATGGAATCGCTGTCCTTGAATTGATAGTAAGTGCATAACCATCGTGAGGTTTCTGTTAAGAAAGAAAAACCTATAATGAATTAAATATGCCTCACAAGGAAAGAAGTAGGTCAAACATTGGGCTAAATTGACCTTCTGTTATACAGAAAGACTATATACATCGTATTGTTTCCACGTGCGTGACTTTGGACTTGCCTACGTGCAAAATTATTCCAAAATACTTATTAGCTACACTGTAGTAATTACTCTCGACTAAAACCATGTGTAGACAAATCTTATGCCAGCATAAGAATTCACTTTCTTGAATTCTCTTAATCCATTTTAAAAGTGGATTAAATGAAACCAGGAAACAGCTCTGTCATTCCAAAATGAATGAGCCACCTGGGCACAGTTCTGCTTTACATTCATACCTTACCTTAATCCAGCGCAATTTTCCTGGGTTGAGAGGCTCTTAAGATATATCTACATAGCAAATGAACATTTGATTATAGACATACCAACCTTTCCTTTACTCTCGCTGGCGTGAGTAACAGCAGTAATGAAAGATGGTGGCAGACACTTCAGTGTAGCCTATTAACTGGAGCATATATGCACAAAGCCTTCTGGTTGTGAACAGCCTCTGCTGAAATCCACCTCATCACGCCCTCGCTTCAGATACAACTCACGTCCCTGTACTAACGCTGGGGTGGGAATGCCTCTCTGCATCTCTGGTGTGTACACACACCAAATATTGCATATGCGATAGGACTGTGCAGCTGAGCTAAATGGAAAACAGGTGAATTTAACTTCAGAGGTTAATCACATTGGAGGAGACGCATGGCTCACGTATTTTTAATATATACACCTTTGACAACCAAATAAAGTGTCAGCTGTGCAACTGCATAGGCCAAATTAAATATGCTGTAGACAAGTACAGCTCAGTTGATTTCACTAGGGCTGAATTTGGCTCCATAGGTGAGTTCTTGCTTATTTGACTAATACTTGTTTTGTTGCCTATCTGCTCGTTTCTCTTAATAAAATTAATGCATTTTAATATTCCTTTCAATGCATTCCAAAACCAGCAATTTGATTAACTAATTCCCTTTTAAAAGTGTGACAATCGCAACTACAGTCTTCCTGTTATGAGAGGCATGGAAAAATTGCAAATGGCATCTTGGGTAGCTATGCCATAACCTTCAACTTTTCAAACAAATTCCCCACATCAATCAGAAGAGCCTCACTTAAAAGTGAATGGCAAAATATAGACAACAATCAAGCTGTACACAATGCTTTTCAAGTCTACCAAAAATGTACCAGTAATGTATCCTGTGCTGTTTTGAGCTCTGTTGAGACAGTATACTTAGGACAACTAAAAATTTAATCTAAATGCTACTCAAAACAATTCCAAACCAGAAACATTAGACAAACGTGTCTTTATAGCCAAGCCAGAAAGCATCTTGAGTAGCTCGTGTTAAAAATAAAAAAGTACTTTCAATTTCAGTCTCCTTAAAATGGTGCTTGGACTTCACTACATTATGAGAAGGACTTCCTTTTTCCCCCAGTTAAAAAGCAAAGTCTTTTTCCAGTGGAAATAGACAATCTCAGCATTTAAAATAAGGTGCTGCTCCAGAGTATCAAGTCTGGCAACAGAAAAGGCGCACGCTAGCTTCTCCCTGACTTTATCTTCTTAAAACCTGGAAAACATGATTAGTAACAATATTAAGCAAATGCAATCTTCCCTTTTACTGTATTTAAATGAGAAAAATAAAACTGTTAATGCTAATATTAAAGTTGAACAGATGTAGGTGCAAAAATAATTTAGTGTCAGCCTTGTTGTGTGTTCCTTTGTGAACTCCATCACGCTAGCTATGCGTATATTGTGAGGTTTTTGTCAAAATAAGTGGTAAGAAATGCAGCACGGAATGGGGAAACTTGACTTTGGGCCTTCCTGAGCACTCTGTGGTCAGTGTGCAAGTGCTGTCGGGTGCTAGCAGTTTGGGATATTAAAAGCGCACGTGTGTAACAACTCATCTTTAGCTGAAAAGGCACAGAAATCTGCACCACCACAGATACCTAGAAGTGAGGCCTAGCTCTGGAAATACTTTTGCACAGGAGTGCATCCACACAACTAAAATGCCCACACATTCACGTATACTTACAAGATTTCCATTTTAAGAGTAGAAAACCCAGCGAAAGATACCTAAGCGTGCCGCCAGCGCCTACCCCCCTCTCATAACAGCATCCGGGGTGGACAGGGTGACCCTGACGGTGGTGTAGGCCTCGTCTCCCTGTGTGCCAGCACGGCGCCTTCGGATGAGGCCGCGCCCCAGCAGCAGCAGGGGCGTGAGGGTGGGCCGAGCACCCCCAGCGCGGCCCTGCCCGGCTCAGCGATGCCATTGCACCGGCCGGCCTCCACGAGACGGCCCTGTCCCCCCGGCCCACGGGGAGCACGAGCAGAGCCTTCCTCCACCTGGGTGCCACGCCAGCCTGCACCGCGGGGCACCCCCCCCACCCCCGCAGGCGCTTAGGGCAGCTTTAGGAGCCCGGGCCTCCTCCGTGCTGCGTTTCGGGGGCTTTTTCCCCCCCAGTTTCGTTTCCCCCCGCCCGGACATGGCGGGCCGGCGGCGTGTGCGTGCCCGCGTGTCGCCGGCCGCGCTGTCCCGTCCGCCGCCGGAGCGCATCCGGGCTGGCGGAGGGTGGCACCCCCGCCACCCCCGTTTCGGTGCGTGGTTTTTTTCCTTTTCTGTTCTGCGTGTGTGCTTTATTTCTCCAGGTGGGACTTGGCGGTGACCAGCGAGGCTCGCCTGGCACTGAACGTCACCCTGAAGGTAAAATGAAAGACAAAAAGATGAACGCATGCCTGCTCCCCCGCGCCCGCCACCATCGCGGCGCGGCAGCCCCCGCCGCGCGCCGGATTTCCTGTTTCGGCTTTTTATTATTTCGCTTAAAAACGCATGTAGAGAAACGTGCACGTACCCGGTAACGAGCCCAGGAAAAACCCGGCCGCTTCCCCCTTTCTCCTGCCAAGTTATCATTGAGAAAACAGACAGGCGGCGTGACGTCCCGGGTCAGGCCGAGTGCGGACCGGCGCTACCAAGG